>OY744476.1:172518618-172828618 GCA_963556175.1 Tipula confusa | reverse complement strand
TATATATATATATATATATATATATATATATATATATATATATATATATATATATATATATATATATATATATATATACATATATATATACATATATATATATATATATATATATATATATATATATATATATATATATATATATATATATATTTATATATATATATATATATATATATATATATATATATATATATATATATATATATATATATATATATATATATATATAAATATTATATGTTGAAATAATTTTGTTTATGTAAGTTAGAATGTTAAAGTAAAGATGGCAGTATGAATTATTGAAAAGTTGTAGACAGAAGAGATAGAATAAAAAGAAATGGGAACAGAATAGGCAGATAAGCTAAAAGTGAAAAGCGCTTTTTGGTTTAATAAAAATATTTAAAAAAAAAAAAAGATTTGTTGGTAAAACTACCAACTAAAGGACAACAAATATCAGAAGTGGGATATAAAACGATATAAATTCAAAATATTGAAATAAATTCAAAGAATCGACAGAACAGAAGTTTTTTTTTCACTCGGTGTAACTTTTTGGTTAGTGATTGCGATGGAATCAGAAACCGATTTGTTAAAGGCTGTATAGGAATAGGCCGTGGTAATATCTCGGTGAAATTCAGTGATCGTTGTCATAGCATAACTAAGAATAGAAATTGCGGAAAAAATGAAATTGAAGTTGGTGAAATGTTCGAGAAACATGGCGTTGCTGTTATTAGTAGTGCAGTGCATACAAATAGTGAGGTTATGTGTCGAAGTTCTATGCGTTCGAGTCGAATATAACGACAGGTTTGATGCTACTTGATCCAGTTGATGGCACTGTGGATGTTGTGCAATTTATCGATAAAATGGAGAAAATTCGTTGTCTATATGATTGGGACGAAATAGCCCTTATACATTATGCATTGTCCAGATTGAAAGTAAATGCGGCATGTTGGAGAGTTTCTTATGTCAAAAAGAAGGGCATATGGCAAGGCATTGTAAATTGGATAAAGATGAGAATGCAGTAGTTCCATTTTTAAACCTGTCTGATGGTGAACTACAAAAGAACAAATACAGATTTAGTCAGCGAGGATGACACGATTTTTATCTATTTTCGATTTTTACTTATAACGATTTTTGTGATAAGATTCTCTGTTACCTTAAATCTGAATTGGTTCCAGTTAGCTATTTTGTTGCTTAACATCGACTGTTTCTGTACTATCTTTGTAGCCAGAGTGATTAAATCAGACGAGTGGTCAGATGACAAGTTCAAACATGGCGTCGCTTTAATGTAATTACTTGCTATTCCTTTGGTGACGCGAAAATCTATGACGAATGCGATCTTTCTGTCGAGTGATAGAAGAGGCCAGTAGGCAGGTTCACAGATTGATACATGATTAAGCTTTTTTTTTTAATTGATTTAAATAACGCTTGCCCTCTCGTTGTTTTGCATTATAATCACCTCGTGCTATTAAGCGATGTCCCAAAGAATTACAAAAATGGTCAAATTGTTCCATTTTTTTTGCATGTTTTGGTGGGCAGTAAATGGCCGAAAGCTGGTGTTATGAGTTTCGGATATTAGCACAACATCAATTTCTTGATCTACAAAAAACTTTTAACTTCTTGTTCTTGTTGTGACAAGCCGTTGGTGCATTCCAGATTGCTAATTGAAGGGTTCTAGACATTGAATGATTTGGAGACAATGGCCGTTAAGGTTAGATCCATTTTGACCATTAATTGTTCCATCATATTTTCCAACCGTTGTGTGGAAGACTGCTCGGGCTGTTAGTTATGAGTTGTTGAATTTTCCGTTTGCTTATTTTATTTGGTATGATTTCCATTCGAAGTTTGATTTTTAATGAAATCTTTGAATTTTTGCGCATATGTTGTTCCACTAATAAACTGATAAGATGGACCTCTGTACCCCACTTTTTTTCACAATGATTTGTGAGATGTTCACCTGTACATTTCACACATCTGGGTCGAAGATTACAGTACGTTTTAGTATGCCTGTACCTTTGACAAGTAGTGCATTGCACCACTTCCCGTGTCACATTAAAATATTACAAATCAATTCAACTAACCGATTTATGACCAATATGTCATATAGTTGCCGAAAATCTAATTTATATATGCTTTATTTGACACAAAACTCTAAAATTAATATAAATTAGATTTATAAAAAAAATTAGAAGGCCTTTGCGGGAATTTACTTTTTATTTTAAATGTACTTGGTTTTTTTAATAGGTTTATTGCTTTGCTCCAAAGTAGTTCCATTCTAGTGCACATATTATACGAAGAGTAAAAAAAAATGTTGCTGATTGTTGGCAAGATGATTTTTAAACCAGAAGTCGTTAGTGAAATATTATCAGGTAATATTTCAAATTTTGAAACCTTTATGAACGATAACACAAAACTTACCATTGAAGATTTTATAAGAGGCACGGAATTGGCCGAATATTTAAATTTAATTGTTCTGGAAAATAGAACTGGCTATTTATCGAAAGAACAAAAAGTCGTAATCATAAAAAATTGTGGGAAATTGGTTGAAAAATGTATTTATAAAATTCTTCCAAAATTTTCTGTTAATGACAAATTTTTCAGAACATTTGAGTTCTTAAATCCTGAAGTGGCTTTAAATATTTCTAACAGAAAGCACTGTAAATCTGTAGCTGACTTACATGTATATCTAGCTTCTACATGTGATCAGTATCTCCTTGAGGACGAATGAAGTAATTCATTTACATAGTCTTAATGTTGGAGATTTTTGTAGAGAGATGACCGATAATAAGGTTAAGAAGCGTAATAGAATTGGAAAAGTGTGTTTAAATTAGAGCAGAGATATAAATCCGCCTCTGGGACCATAATATAACCATAATTGAGTATAGGTGAAGTTATCGTTGACACAAACCATATAGTTTCTTAAAAAGCCACACACCGAATACTATATACATAATCGTTAAATAACAATCTATAAATTTCATCTATAATATACTAGCTATACGCATTCCATTTCAAAAGATATATAATAGAAAATTAATAATAAAAAAATTTTAGAAAATAAATTTTTTTGAAAAGATCAGTTTATGTACCGGATATAGGTTAAATTCTTTTAAAAATATCTAAAGATATTAAAAAAAAAAAACTTTTCTTAGTTCACATTTCTACTATATACTCTATTCTACACATAAAAAACTACTATGTTGTTTGTTTGTATATACCAAAAGATGCACGCAGCATCGTAACTATCTATCCAACCATCAATCCTTTGCTTTGTATACAAGTTCTAAACATTTTGATGAATCTTGAATGATACTTTCTAACATACATATACATAGCTGCATTAGATCATAAATTCATTAACAAAAAACAAATGAAGACGCGGATTTCTTCCATAACATAAATTCCAAACATTTTTGTATACGTATATGTGCAGTCGCGTATAAATCGAGAGAAGAAAGTGTTTAACGGTTATTTTGGGTGGTAAGTATAAGAGAAGAAATTGTTTTTAATTTTTTTATATTCGTTTAAATATTATGTACACATAGCATAATATAAATTATAAGACCGGCTGTTTTTATTTACGGTAAACTGAAAATAAAAACAAATAGTTTAAATTCCTTTACGTTTGCGGGGCATAATGGCGGCTGTGGTTGTGGCGGCGACGTCATGGTTCCAAAATTCAAGTCACGATTATTTAATTTATTATGAGAATTTTTATTTATTTTTTTTATTATTAATTTTGATAAAAATATATGTGTCATACTGCGGGGCGATGACGTTTACCTCTAACAGTTTAACTCAATTGTCGCTGATGTATTCGCAAATATCTCAAAAAAGTTATCCTCACATTGGGCAAATCTTCATCAATCAAAGATTTTTAATGTTCTTTGAAATTAGCTTCTCGGTATTTTGGTTCAATACTCGTTCACCAAGCGTGTAGTTTAATCAATATTTTAAAATCTAATTTGTATTAATTTTAATGATTTGAGTCAAATAAAGTGTATATAAATTAAATTTTCGGTGATTACATGGAGTATTGGTCATAAAACGGTTAATTAAATTGATTTGTAGTTTTTAACCAATTTTTTAAAAATCAAATTTAAATTAATTTTAAAGTTTTGTGTCAAATAAAGTGTAAATAAATTAGATTTTCGGTGTTTGCAAGACGTATGGATCCATTGTATGGATTTGTAAGATCAAGTGGTTCACTAAAGAACTGAAACAATTTGAGGTACTTCACAATAAAGCTCATATGGAATAAAGGCAAAGAGAATCAACTTTTGAATGTACTCAGTTCAAGTCTCTATACGTAAACAGTTTTCCTGTCTAAATCGATTCTTGTACAATAATTACATAATTGATGTAGAAGACAATTTACGATGTAATCCGAAGAAGTTTTGGCAATTTGTCAAACAAAGTACTCGCTCGAAAGTCCTATTTTTATTCACTTCCTCGAGACAAAAACACCGAAATTATCATAAATCAAAATTTATTAAAAAATTTAAAAGTTTAAATTCGGTCGAATTCACGTTTTATAGCATTTACACAAAGTACACGAATGAAAATTCTGTTTATATTCACTTACTCGACACAAAAACACCGAAATTATTATAAATAAAACTTTATAAAAATGATTAAATGTTTAAATTCGATCGAATTCACCGTTTTATAGCAATTACATAAAGTATTTGCATGAAAATTCTATTAACATTCACTTACTCGACACAAAATTACCGTAATTATTATCAATAAAATTTTATTAAAATAATTAAACATTTAAATTCGATCGAATTCACCGTTTTATACCAATTACACAAAGTACTCGCATAAAAAACCTAATTTTATTCACTTACTCGATACAAAACACCGAAGTTTTATTAAATAAAATTTTATTAAAAAAAATTAAAAGTTTAAAGTCGATAGAATTCACCGTTTTATAGCAATTACATAAAGTATTTGCATGAAAATTCTATTTATATTCACTTGCTCGACACAAAATTACCGAAATTATTAACAATAAAATTTTATTAAAATAATTAAATGTTTAAATTCGATCGTATTCACCGTTTTACAGCAATTACACAAAGTATTCACATGGAAAACCTATTTATATTCACTTACTCGACACAAAAACACCGAAATTTTGATAAATAAAATTTAATTAAAATAATTAACAGTTTAGATTCGATTAAATTCACCGTTTTATAGCAATTACACAAAGTACACGAATGAAAATCTTATTTATATTCACTTACTCGAAACATAACCAGCAAAAAATATTTTCAATAAAATTTTATTAAAATAATTAAATGTTTAAATTCAATCGAATTCACCGTTTTAAAGCAATTTTACAAATTACTCGCATGGAAATTCTATTTATATTCACTTTCTCAACACAACAACACCGAAATTATTATATATAAAATTTTATTAAAATAATTAAATGTTTAAATTCGATCGAATTCACCGTTTTATACCAATTACACAAAGTTCTCGCATAAAAATCCTAAATTTATTCACTTACTCGATACAAAACACCGAAGTTTTAATAAATAAAATTTTATAAAAATAATTAAAAGTTTAAATTCGATGGAATTCACCGTTTTACAGCAATTACACAAAGTACTCGAATGAAAAACTTCTTTATATTTACTTATTCGTCACAAAAACACCGAAATCATTATAAATAAAATTTTATTAAAACAATTAAATGTTTAAATTCGATTGTATTCACCGTTTTATAGCAATTCCACAAAGTATTCGCATGGAAATTCTATTTAAATTCACTTACTCGGCACAAAAGCACCGAAATTATTATAAACAAAATTTTATTAAAATAATTAAAAGTTTAAATTCGATCGAATTCACCGTTTTATAGCAATTAAACAAAGTAGTTGCATGTAATCTTATTTTTATTCACTTATTCGACACAAAAAAAAACGAAATTATTATAAATAAAATTATATAAAAATAATTAAACGTTTAAATTCGATCGAATTCACCGTTTTATAGCAATTCCACAAAGTACTCGCATGAAAATTCAATATACATTCACTTACTCGGCACAAAAGCACCGAAATTATTATAAACAAAATTTTATTAAAATAATTAAAAGTTTAAATTCGATCGAATTCACCGTTTTATATCAATTACACAAAGTACTCGCATGAAAATTTTATTCATATTCACTTACTCCTATTATTTTGAAAGTGGACAAATGTCAATTAGTTACATAGTCAAAATCTAGGCCACGTCTTGAAAAGAGTTAACGTAGTAAATGATTTAGGAGTTACTTTGCAATAAATCAACTGCACACTTCAATTGTTCCCTCGCAAATCGAGTACGCAAGTGTTATATGGTCTCTTTTCTATGACTCTCATTCAATTAGGATCGAAAGCATTCAAAATCAATTTTGGCTCAAGATTCAAGTTGCTCAATATATCAATAATTGAAACAATGAACAGAGCATTGAATGCTGAAAGTTCATCAGGTAAAGCAGAAGTGCGACTAGAAGTTATCTACACTAATATTTAAAATGGAAACCAGAACATAAACGTAAAAAGTAGTGTGTACGTCCTGGGTTTTCATAAGAACTATACTTCAAAGTTAATGGATACTCTATTAATGGCACCAAGCATGCGGATGGCAAAGCACATGGTGGAACAGCTATATTGGTTAGTAGGAAATTAAGATATTATGAACTTTCAAATTATAAGAAAGAGCATATTCAATCAACGAGTATCTGCTTACAGGAATGATCTGGAAACTGTGTAATAGCAGCAATATACTTCCTGCCAAAATATGCGATGCTACTGGCCTTATGTTCATTTAACGAACTTATGCTAAATTATACCAGACCATCAGTTTGTGGGTTCCGAAACCAACATAGGCCCATAGAACAATGAAGGAAAGCAATAAGATGTCTTCTTCAATATTGCACAAGCTCTGTGGAACTACCTTCTACAGAGGCAATACATGGTTAAATAAAAGAATGTAACTACGGCCTTAAACGATATTAGCACCGGTGTCCCACTTCTGGTGTCACATAAAAATTCAAAAACATTGTCAAGAAACTTACATTACCTCACAAATGGCGTATAATTCAAAGATGTGCGTGAATTTCGGGCCACCCATTATTTTCATAAATTACCAACATTAAATACATTTTTATATATAGGAATGTATGTCAAAATCATTACATTCCAATAAAAATTTCGTACATACGCGCTAGTGCATTCCCATTCACACATCAAATTGGAAAATAACAATTTCTAATTAGTATAAAACTGCAATCTCGACACAAATAAAATTTTATCGCACAGCATTTGCCATATAAAGATATTTATGTACCTAAACCTATACATTCATACACAGTCACACAACAAACATATAAAAATAAAATTGTGTTCTTAAATATTTTTCTAAAAACATAAAAACATAATAAGATCTAACCTAAAAAAAAAAATTAATCTCGAAATTCCATTGAAACCAAAAGTTTTTTATTTACATATTTCTAATTTATAGTCGACTATCGCGATAGTATCACTAAAGTGTCGCGATACTTTAAAGATAGTTTACACAATAGTATCGCGATACTATAGTACAGCATAATTTTTCGTTTTTTTTTTATGTGTAGAATTATAATTTCTTAATCAGACAAAAAAAAATTTTTTATGGTACACGATAATGATAAGAAAATTTTTTTTGTATGTTTCGCGTGTTTCGAATAATTTTTAAACATATATGTATATGTAGATAAGTTTAGATTGTAGAGGAGCCAATAAGAAATGAAATAATTTAGACACACAAATACATAGGCATATAGATTATAATTTGATTTGTTATCACATAGTTCACATTCTCATCGAAATGTGTATATACAAAATGCTGTGGTGTGCGTACATGCGATGGGAAAGTGAATGCACGTTTTAGAATTTTAGTTACAAAATGCTACGGAGTGACGACGGTGCACGCACCCTTTTGTGGGAAAATTTTTTAGTTGTTTGGTTTAGGTTTAAAAAATTTTATGGTAATTGATGGTATGTCGATTTATATATATATATAGCTTTCTCGAAATTCATAAAATATATATGCATAATAAATCGAGACAATCGACGACCATAATTTGTTTGATTTATGTTTTGATTTTAGAAGCGCCATTTGTTGATAACATCTCGTTCATATACTCAGCGTATACGCTTATTATGAATTATGATTTATAATCCTACTGTCCGGATTAATCTACCAAGATGAATGTAGCGACGGGCAGTCTCATTCTCTTAGTGAATACTAAGATAATAGATGGTTAGGTTCGCCGAAGCTGAGATCTAATTCCGATCAAGTCAGTTGTTGATTTTATCGAGTCACCACCTGAGACAGCAATTTGGAAGAGATGAAACCCTTCGAGTTGTATCAGTTTATGGTTTCTGTCGCCGGTCCAGCCGACCATTTTGATCGTAAGTTGCTGGCGAAACTGACCAGATTTGAGAAGCTCCGAATCAATCTGTATTGTCCGCAATCCAAACCAACAACTAATCCATTTTTTGGGTTCGGGAGCTACAAACCCATTTATGAATCAGGTCCAATCTCTTCCCAAAGATCCAATATGCGAGTTAAGCGGTATGGTTAAGCGGTATGATCCGCATTCGAGTCAGAAAAGTTTCGGGGGTATAGATCACGGTACTATTCGAAAAGTTTTGGAAAAAATCGTCAATTTAGACGCGTAGTCGATCTCGTAATATCAACGGGATTTGTAGGTATCATCGACTTTTTGAAGACCAAGTAACCAGATGCTCCTATGGTTGTGCTTATCCTAAGGCAAAAGCATCCCAAGATCCCCAACAAAAAACTAATTTCTCATCGATAAGGAAGCCGATATCTCGGATATACCCCATTCTTCGAATTCACCTTACAAATTCGACAACCACAGCCTCCTTATAGTAGTGAACGGTTCAAGCATTAAACCGTAAGACATAAAATTTTTCGAAATTTTGCCTGGGATGGTAGATTTCGTAATTACCGGCATCTGAATGCCATGACCGTACCCGGCCTAGTAAGGGCCTACCACCACATACCGATTGCAGAAGAGAATATTTTTAAAACAGCCATCATACCATTTGGCGTAATACAGTACAAACCTTCCAAAGATTTATGAACTGCGTTTGTATGAGACTGGGGTACGTTTTCATTTATATAGATGATCTCCTGGTTGCTAGTCGTACTCGAGAAGACGACTTAAGACACCTCGAAGAATTATTCCGCCGCTTAACAGAATACGGACTCAATATAATTTCATCCAAATATGTTTTTGGAGTGGCCCGGCTGGATTTCTTAAGCCATAAACTACAACCACAAGGAATCCTCCCATCAGAAGATAGGATCAACGCCATAAAAACTTTTCCAATCCCCACAACCTTATGTCAGATTCAACGGTTCATTGGAATGGTCATTTGGCCATGTTGACTTATAAGAAGCCAAAAAGAAAAAATTTCAATGGGAGAAAACGAAAATGAAGTTGGCTAGGGCAATGATTTTAGTCCACCCTGATGAAAATGCTGAGTACAGCTTGGCGACCTATGCTTCTGGTATATAGCAGTTGGGGGTGCATTGCAACAAAAAAGTGTGGATGCACAGCTATTGGGGTATTTTATAATGAAATTGAGCAACGCCGAATAAAAATATTCGGCATTTGATAGGGACCTTTTGGCGATTTATTAGGTCGAGCGTTTACAGTGTTTACGGACCACAAGCCACTAGTATATGCAACACCTTCAAAAACTGAGCGAAGTCCTCGGCAGTCGCATCACCTTGACTATGTCTCCCAATCTACCACCGATATTTGGAATTAAGAAAAAGAATTTTCAAGAATTTTTACGGAATTTCTCATCCGGGAATACGAGCTACTCGTCAACTGATCGCTTCACGATGGTTTTGGCCAGTGATCAATAAAAAACTGAATGGTTGAACGAAACAGTGTCATCAATGTCAACGATCAAAAGTTCAGCGTCACATGAGATTGCCAACGATACGACCTGCCTTTTACAGGTTTTGAGCACTTACATATTGACCTTGTTGGACCAATGCCTCCGTCCGAAAGTTACTCATATTTGATAACTATTATCGATAGATTTATGAGATGGCCGGACCCGCATTTTCCCCAAATTATCGAAACTTCTAAGAGCCACCGAATTCATAAGACCATTGGAGCCTTACGAGAGGTTGTTTATTGGGGTCCTGGAGGGCCCCATAGAGAAAATTTCACGGTAAAAGATTGATCATAATAAGCGGGAAACTTAGTTCGGGACTAGATGCATTCTGGGGATTTGAGTATTCCGATTCTTCTAAGAAAGACCCAGAAATGTGACAGTGCTTGCAACACGGATCCTGAACTCGTTTAACTCAGCCAGACCATAATGGAAATCCGATTCAACAGCAACGTTTTTAAGAAAAATTGTTAAGAAAATGGCCAAATCCGTCTCTGCTGAGATGCTCGTCGTCTCAATGAGGTCGCACAAAAATAGGCCTATTCGTCACAGCATTAAAGATGAAGGAAGCCTTCTGGTACGTTTCTTTACACTAGATCTCAAAATATAAAATGGCGTTTACGGTTCCGGGGCGGCCGTTATACCAATTTAAAGTTATGCCGTTTTGTCTGTGTAATGCACTTCAAATATTTACCGCCTAATGCATAAAATTACATGCGCATTCGACTAAAAAATTCGTCGATGTATAGGCCTGTGTGGATGGTATTGGCGAACTATAAGGAATTTTTCGGTCATTTCCGCTGCTTTAGCTCACGCATTCAGATTTTTGCTCTCATTTTCACAAAAGCAATTCCTGGAGGCTATTTTGTGAGAAAATACAGGAGTCCTTTGGACCAGCTAGACTACGTAAGATATTATCCACTTGTCCGTGGCCAATGGACTTCAACGGGTGAGGAATCCTTAGAGCTTCTTCTGGAAACTCATTTTTTGGGTTGTCCCGATTCTGCTCTTATTTTTCCAGAAGCTAATAGGGCTACTGGCCTCGCGGGGAAAATTGTCAACAGGCGGGATATCTTGTTGGCAGTAAGAGCGTGTTCCTGCTTTATACTTAAACTGGGAAAACGCTCTCATTGCAATCCTAAAGACATTAGGCTCGTTAGCTTATCTTTTTATTTCTTGAAAATTTTAGAAAGACAAATAGAGGCTGTCAACGTCTCAGCATGCATATTATAAGGGTAAATCGGTGGATACTGCTCTTCATTTCCTCTTATGTCCTATCGAAAAGTCTCTCGAATTTAAGGAGTTCTCGAATAAGTTTTTGATGTTAAGTCAAGGTTGTTAGACCTAAGGAAGGATAGG
The DNA here is from genome assembly GCA_963556175.1 of Tipula confusa. Classification (NCBI taxonomy): domain Eukaryota; kingdom Metazoa; phylum Arthropoda; class Insecta; order Diptera; family Tipulidae; genus Tipula; species Tipula confusa. The sequence goes on along the minus strand of OY744476.1, from coordinate 172,817,276 downwards.
CAAGGTTAGATTTTAGACCAACAGCGTGTATTCTAAGAAGGGCTTGCTGATCGGACACAAGCTATTAATGATTAGAGGTATCAAGGCGTTAAGAGAGGAAGCTGTAACCAAGAATCTTTGGCTTATACGTCTTTTACTAAAAATAAAGTTGCCGAAGAGACAAGGGTAGCAGGGGCAAATATCACACTTGATAAAGAATTTTCAACTTTTAATGAGTTCCTGGAATGTTTGAATGATCGTGGTTACGCCAAGGTAAGCGCATTGTGTTATGTAAAGAAAAGAGGTAGTAGTAAAGGAAAAGCAATAAAATCAATGCACAGTGCAACAAACATTGAGGATGTTTATGTTGTAATCGCCCGCATAAGTTGAAAAAGTGTTTTACGTTTCAAAAAATGTCGATAGAGAAAAGACTAAGCCTAAAGTTAATCAGTCCAAAGTTTGTTTCAACTGTCTGAAAGAATACTATTTTGCTGGTAAATGCTCGGCAGAGTTTTCTTGTCACAAATGCAATTTCAAACAAAACATATTACTGCATTTTCAAACCGCATCGACTATTCTAAACGGTTCACAAACCATTACAACCGCTCTAAGCGACCACGAGATCCAAAACCCTCAGTTAGGATAATCTCAAATCAAGCTCACAAACCAACATTTAATCCACCACCGTGCTTAAGCCACATTTTCATGCGATGTAGAAAAAATTACTAAGACTATCAAAGCATGATTTGAAGAAAGACTACCTCGACCCCATTAAAATCTTATCCACTAACCATAGTCATATAAGGCACGTCACGTGCACCAAATAGCTGAGGATTATAATTCAAAATTCCCAATTGGTTCAATGCTACCGAAACGTAACTTCTACGTGGACGACTGCTTATCAGGATTAAATGTAATGAATGAAGCAAAAACGGCCATACAAGAAGTTTTGGAAAAGCTATTAAACAGGAGACTTAATTTACGTAATTGGAAGTCAAAGAAATTGATGAGCACAGATCTAAAATAAAAAAATTCTAGATATCAGTGATGAATACGAAACCGTTAAAATCTTAGGTCTGCAGTGGGACCTATAGCTAAAAATACATTCTCCTATACAAGATCAGGCTAGAGAATAAAATTATTGCATCTAAACAAGAAAAGTTGTCAGATAGCTTTAGACATATCCGAGCTATCTGTCATCAAAAATTATGGCTGCGGAAAATAGGGTGGGATGACCCACTTCCTTACGACATCAAGCAGCAATGGATAGCAAATCAATCCTACTTATTGGAATTGAGAAAAGTAAAAGTTCCAAGATTTTTTTTATAAGATATATAAATTCTCTTATAGAAGTATAAAAGTTCAGGAATTTTGCGATGCCTCAAAGCATGGATACCCAGCTGTCGTTTACTTTCGGACAGGTGATCACAGTCACATACCATGTACACGACTCATAATGTCAAAAACTATGGTTGCGCCGCTAAAACAAGAGTCCCTTCCACGATTAGAGTTATGCATATGGAACTACTTCAGTATACCAAAATGACACTAGAAGGCAGTGATTTAGAATACTATGCATGTACAGACTCTGAAATCGTGTTGTCCTGGCGATGGAAATGTTTCTTAGGAAATTGAACTTCCGAAATTTTAGAAAACTTCCCTAGAAATAAACGGAACCATGTTGGGTCAAAAGATAACCCAGCTAACATCACATCAAGAAGGGTAACACCCCAGCAACTCGTGAATTGCATTCAATGGTGAAATAGACCGCAATGGTTACTCAATCCAAGGAGTAAATGGCCAATTCAAAGAAAATTACACCAAACCAACGTTAAAGAACGCTCAACGCCACTAGTTTCGCTCATTGAATCTCAGCAAACCCACATCGTTGAAGGTATATTTTTAAAAATTGAATTTTTTTCCAAAATAAAACGAATTTTGGCCAAAGTCTTAAAGATTCGAAAAATATATCGTCATCAGTCCACTTCTTAGGAAAACTGAAAGGGTTTATGTGGTACGGCCTTAATCAGAAGATATTCGAAACGAGATCAACTCCTCCTATAAACCAAAAAAATTGCCTTAAAAAGTAAAATTATCTCATTATTCCCATTTGTTGATAATGAAGGAAATCTTAGAGTTGGTGACCGATTAAGCAACCTCACTGTGTCATTTGACCTAAAACATTCGAAAATTTTACCAAAATCCCATTTATTGAGTAACAAGCATCTTTTGGCAAAAATACTGGATCATCGACTGTCGAATGCAGTCCGAAGCCTTATTAAAAAATGTATGCCGAAAACAACAGGTGGCTACGGATGTAAAATCTGCCTGCGATAAGAATCACCCCATATGTCGTCAGTTTTTACACAACAGCGTGGATTATGCTGGCCCGTATTATTTAAAATCAAGGACCGGCCAAGGTCGTACTCCTATTATTAAATGATATATCTGCCGATTTGTAAGTTTTGTCACGAAAGCTGTCCATATCGAACTGGGGGGGGGGGGTTATGGGAAGCATGAAACGCATCTCACTCGAGTCACTACAAATTCGAACTTGCCATTTGAGGAGATGGCAACATTGACCTGTCAAATTGAGGTGATATTCAATTATCCACCATTATATCAAATGCTAACTGATCATCCAACATGCTTAAACGTATTAACTCTAGGGTCACTTCTTTATAATGACATCTTTAACGTAACTACCATAACAAGACTTGGAAGCAATATCAATCAATAGGAAATCGAGATGGGAGGAAATCACAAAACGAATAAGTAGATTTTAGAAACGTTACTCACAAGATTATTTACGTACACTGCAACAACGAAGCAAATGACAAAAAAATTTACTAATCTTCAAATCGATGATATATAGTTAGTGAAGGAAGACAACTTTGTCTCCATGCGAGTGGTTAAAGAACAAAATTATTTTAATACGTCATGGCAACGATGGCCTTATCCTTAACACTACGCACATCGAAGTCGGATCTAAAACGACCTTATCACGAAGGTGTTGGATGACCTACTAATTGATCTCTATTGTTTAATAGGAGGAGAATGATTGCAGTTTGGTTAACGGTTGCCTAAAATTAAATTTTATTTTTTGTAAACCATATATTGTCAAAAAACGGTGAATTCGATCGAATTGCTATAAAACGGTGAATTCGATCGAATTGCTATAAAACGGTGAATTTGATCGAATTGCTATAAAACGGTGAATTGGATCGAATTGCTATAAAACGGTGAATTCGATCGAATTGCTATAAAACGGTGAAATCGATCGAATTGCTATAAAACGGTGAATTCGATCGAATTGCTATAAAACGGTGAATTCGATCGAATTGCTATAAAACGGTGAATTCGATCGAATCGCTATAAAACGGTGAATTCGATCGAATTGCTATAAAACGGTGAATTCGATCGAATTTGAACGTTTAATTTTTTTAATAAAATCTTATTTATAATAATTTCGGTGATTTTGTGTCGTGTTAAGTGAATATAAATAGGATTTTTATGCAAATACTTGACGTATATGCTTGTTATTTGTGTTATTTTATAATTGTATTATTTTATTATTATATAGAAAAGTTTTTAGCCACAATAAGACAAATTAATATATTTATATTTTCAGGCGAAAACTAATCCAATTTATTACAGCCTACGGCTAAGAGCAATTAGTACATTAAAAGATTTTTTGTTCTTTAATAGATTTTGTTGAATGGTGGCACTCTGGAATTACTGATAAGAGATGACAGAATGCAGAGCAGTTCAGTATAATTATGATTGAAATAAATCAATTGCAATGATTATTACAACAAAAGTTATACACGCTAAACCATTGAAAAATAAAGAGTAAGAATTATTTTTGAGATCGCGCAAATGGCTTTTAAACCTTTGCTTTCTTCTTAGAAAACAGCCACTTCTGTAAATAAATCAAGGAAAAAAGTGGAGAAGCTGAGTTTTATGATTTACAAAGAAACAAACTTCACGACTAAAGTCAAAGTAGATTTCCAGTTCAAGTTTGATGAAACTGTTAAAACTCATGAGTTACATTGGAATCCAGCAACAGATAATTTTCGATTTCGCATCTCACTTCCAAATTCTACAACAAGAATCTAATCAAACGCCCAGCTTACATGAAGATCACTCCAAAAATTAAAGGAAACGAAAAGTTCATTATCTCCTAGTGAACCATTACGAGCAGTTAACCGAGACATTGGCCACAGCAATGGTTCAAGAAAATACTACGAATGTTAACTGACCCGGGATCACAAATTTCGTTTATCACCAAGGAGGCATCGAAACAAATCAGACAACCAACGAAAAAAAACTTATGTTGAAATTTGGAGAATAAATGGAAGCAACATTACAACTGTCCATCACGATCACAAATCAGGTCATACAAATATAGTAGCAGCTTGCGGCAAACGAAGAGAAAAACTTTCCGGTTGCGGCAAAAAAATTCGAAGTGATTTCTACGTAGATGAAATTCATTCAACCCACTCACAAAAGTACAGTATACCACCTGCGCATTCCATAACTCCATGTCACCCTGTACAATGACATATGAAAGATGGATCGGCCCATAAGTTCTGCACACCATTATAGGGGGTCATAGTTGTGTTCATTATTAGCACCGATCACCGATCATGTGAAAAACTCCCTTTTGCATCCTGCGCCTAATGACATTCAAATTCGGCACCTCCCGCCGCTCGAACCACTGCGCCGCCGCTCGAACCACTGCGCCATTCGCTCGGTAAATTTGAATGAAATTAAACATTTATAATCGTTGTTGTTGTCAATTTTATAAATATTTTTTGTTGTTGTCAATTATCGTTGTTGTTGTCATAAATTATTGTTAATTTTATAAAAGTGGTTCCATTTAACATTTTCAGTACATTTTAAGTTTTTGAAACGATCACGTCATGGAGCTGTCCTACCAACCTATATAGGCAATTTTCCATTCATTTGTGAATTTTAAGGAACATTTTAGTCTTAACAGCAGTTTTATCTAATCAGTATTACCCAAATGACAAGAAATATTTTGATCAGGTTCAAAAAAGATACAAAACATGTTACCTTTGATGACACAGAAGCGCTTATAAACCTAGAGTTGAGTACATTTATAAAATGTCGTTTTTTCCGGAAATTTTTTGGGGATATATTGGGGCACCAATAGCTTTTTTTCCCCTGCCCAAAACGGCTAGCACTGCGACCTTCAGAATCTTTTGTGCTATTGGGATTTGTTAGTCCAGGAGCTTCTCTACCTTCCTAATACAGGCGATAATGCTGCTTGTAGAGGCCAATCTACATTTTTCCGGGGTAAAATACCTCTCTTCAAAATCAAGCCACCTCAATGTGCACAGAGCAACACCCTCACATAGTATGTGTTCTGCAGTTTCTATCTCTTCCAAACAGGGTCGGCACTCCGTCTCTGTAGACAGGTTCATTTTGTTCAAATGATATCTGAGCTTGCAGTGACCTGAAAGAAAACTCACTAGCTTCCTAATATTTCCTTTACTTCATTTGACCGCCAAGTTCTTGTAATGAAATGGTTTGATCGAAGATTTGGCCGGTCTAAGGCCGGAATACAGTTCCAATAGGTTAAGCATTGCATGTTTTCCCATTTACTAATATTGTAGACTACTGAGGCCCACGGGATGCCACAGAAAGGCTCAGGGTCAATTAGTGTAGCTGATGAGCCTGCCCGCGCAAGTTTGTCGGCTATCACATTTCCAGTGATGCCCCTGTGACCAGGTACCCACCACAACCTAACTTTGTTATGACAAGAGAGAGATTGTACCAGTGTATAACAGCTTTTGACCGACTTTCAATCTAGGCAGTTGGAAACCAATGCTTTCAATGCTGCTTGGCTGTTGGAGAAAATGTGGATGGAGGCGCTCTTAAGTCCTTTAGACATAATAGTTGAGACGCTAATATTTTGTTGTTGAGCCCAAAGACACCAATGCCTACTCCACTATCCATTTTTGATCCATCCGTGAACCAGACTAGGCTGCTGGGTTCCATAAGAGGTCCACCAGTATCCCAGACGGTTTTTTCAAGGACTGTTACCCTGAAATTCCTGTCAAAGCAGAGTTCCTTAGGCATTACGTCGAGGACTCTAAAGAACATATCCAAGTCAGAGAGTTCATTCAAAATGTTCAGTTGATCCATATGATCATCATGACTATATTGATTCACCAGCTGTAATCTAGCTGCACAAGTAGCAGCTGATTTTTTGACGTAAATATGAAGTGGAGTGAGTCTGATGAGGGCTTCCGTTGCCGCCGTATGACAGGTGCTCATAGCACCTGTGATTGCTAGACATGCTAATCTCTGCAATGAGGTAATCTTGTTCATAATAATTTTTTGCTGTACCTTCGGCCATCAAACTATGGACCCATAGGTTACAATTGGCCTCAGTTTCATGATGTACATCCAGTAAAACACTTTTGAGCTAAGGCCCAAGTCCTGCCGAACATACGCCTACAGACCCATATGGCTCTGACCGCGCGTTCGGTAGTTGATTTAATGTGAGAGTTCCAATTCAGTTTCTTATCTAGGACAACACCCAGATATTTGACTTCATTAGAGTATCTGATAGTAATATCATTTAGACTAATTGAACCAAAGTTCAATTTACGTCTTTTGGTAAATGGTACCAGGACTGTCTTGTTAGGGTTTATCGAAAGGCCCTCTTTAGTGCACCAATTCGGAATAACAAGCAAGGCCTGTTGCATGCTGCAGACATCGTACTGTCATCCATCGCCCACCAGAGACTATGATAACCAAATCGTCCGCTTAATCAATGGCGTCATAACCGAGTAGATGTAGCTCATCAAGTAACTCGTCGATTACGAGTGACCACAGCAAAGGTGACAGGGCACCGCCTTGTGGGCATCCCTTTACTGCCGTAACCGTGACTGGTTCATTACCTAATTTCGATGTAATCTTCCTACTAGCCAACATGGAGCTAATCCAGTGGTTAATTTGATCATCAATACCTTTACGCGTTATTGCCCTAGCAATTGAGTCGTATCCAGTATAGTCGAAAGCTCCCTCAATATCCAAAAAAAAGCGCACAGCGCAATTTCTTTCGAGCGGTAAGCCGCTTTAACCTTGGTAACAAGTAGATGCAGCGCCCCCTCTGTGGATTTGCCTTTTCTGTAGGCAAATTGATTAGGATTAAGGGGTCTGGTTACAGTTAACCAGTCTCTGATATGAAGATCTACCAGTCGTTCCATAGTTTTTAGAATAAATGATGTAAGACTGATAGGTCGGTAGGACTTAGGGTGTTCACTTGGCCGATTGCCAAGCTTTAGAATAAAAACCACATTGACTTGGCTTCAAGCCTGTAGTATGTGACCCAAATTGAAGCTAGTTCTAAATAAGGCTACCAAAGCAAGGGTAATCAAATCCAAGCTCCTTTGGAGAAGGGCTGGAAAGATTCCATTTCCGCCTGGGGCCTTGAACGACTGAAAGGTGTTAATGGCCCATTTGATTTTTTTCCGGAGTAAAAAGCTTACCGGATAAGCTATTAACCCAACCCACATTTGCACCCATATGTGTACCAAATATAGGGTTATTGTATTGTATTTGTGTTGCATACAGTGCAGCCCGGAAAGGCACTAGAAGCAATGTTTCGAGTGACTCTTTGCGACCCGATGTATAGTTACCATCGGATTTGAAAAGAAGCCCAATCTCGTTGGACTGGTCCTTAGCTAGAACTTTATGGAGTCGAGCAGCTGTAGATATATCCTCGATATTACCACAGTTTTTCCTCCATGTAATAGCTTAGTATTGTTTAAATTTTATTATATTTAAAGATGTTTTTTTTCTCTTTTAGATTCGTTCAGGACAGGAGAAGTCATCTTATCAATGGCAATTCACAAAGTTGACCAATTACGTGAAGGTTAATAGTGAGAAATAATCGTACGACAACTTAAAAACGAGATTATCCATAGTATTCTGAATTCATAGCAGTAGAAGATAATTTAGTTGAGATAGATGCAAAGCTTCTTTATCTGAAATGGACACAAACGATGCAAATTATTTTCAAATTATCGCCACAATTCAAGCGTTGATGCGAAATACTGTTAGCGAACACTAGTGGCCACGCGGTTTCTGATTTTAAACTACCGTCACTATCAATGCCAACTTTTAACGGCAATCTGCAAGAATTGCAATCATTTTATGATATTTCCTGCTTGCGCAGAAATTCAAATATTTAAAAGGTCTACTCAAAGGAAGTGTCATACGCACTAGTTAAACATTTCAGAGTAGACGATGAGAGTTATATAGAAGGCTACTAACGACTTGTAAAATGGTACAACCAGAAAAAACAATTGTAGAAGCATACATCAAATCCTTGTTGGATCAACCAAAAATTTACAAGGGCACCGCATTTATCATAACTCAACTACATGATCGCATATAGATAAGATTATTCAAAGACTGAAAGCCTTGGGTCAAGACGCAAAATCTCGAGATCTTTGGCTAATCTTTAACATACTTGAGAAATTAGATGAAGAAACCAAGCGTGTATGAAAATTCGAAACCGCGCCGATACCGATTTCCCGACTCTTCAAGCGCTTTTAGATTTGTTTAGTAAAAATAAAGGGTGCCTTAACTGATCATATTGTTTGTGGCAGCAGATCCTCAAATAATGCTTAAAGCCATATAATCGCCGAAAATCCAATTTACATATACTTTATTTGACACAAAACTTAAGAATATGGCTTGGAATTCGTTTCTCTTTAAGAAACTGGATGGCCAAAAACGTGGAGATCATGTGTCCCAATGGTTTACGTTACTTTACAGTGGAGATGACCTCCGCAATCTTGTTGTTGATTTTCTTCTTAGCCTCAGATGAAAAAGGCAATTTTGGATTTCAAAGCATTTGATAATCGTATATGTATAACCCAAAGTAAAGGGCTCATTTTACAACCATTTCGATGATCTGAAAGGATCCACACCGAAGCACAACGTTAGAATAGTGATTGGTGTTTTTAATGCTAGACCTGGCCAAAAAGGTCTAGCACCCGGACGGTGTGCACACCCAAAAATATGGCGGCTGTGGCCAATATAGTGCAGGATAGAGATCATCAAACACAACTCGATGCCGATCGCAGCAATTGCGGCCATTAGTTTGGTGTGTATTTTGAAGTGATGGCATAGATGGCCTATTTTTTCTAAAACGCTGCTGGAAACGCCGTTATCGTCAATGGCGAGCGTCACAGAGCCATTGGAATCAACATTTTATGGCCTTAAATCTATGTTATATGAATCTGAACGAATTTCGTTCCAACAAGACGGAACCACATACCATACAAGTCGATAGACAATCGCTCTCTTGCGCACCATATTTGGCAACCGTACATAATCCGCCATTATTTTATTTGAAAATCATCAAATAAAAACGCCAGCAGAGGAAGACACTTTACAAAAAAATTTCAAAATATATTGATGCGTGTGAAAGTGGTCGTGACCGACTAGTTTTAAAGATGGCTAGTACAATTTGGGCTCCAAACGCGATAATAACGGCAATTATTGAGTTATCTTCAATTGCACATGATCTGGAATTTGATGAAAAAACTTAATGTAATTTTTGAACGCTGGCTCGGTCACGTTCCGAATCGCAAAATTATTTTTTATAGAAGTTCAAAATTCGTATAAATTTTATTACGATTTTTATTTTTTAAATCAATTCCAATCGGATTTTTATTTCATTCATAAAAACCAAAATCGAATTTGTATTCTTATAGATTATACGTCTATTATCAAACACAACACTGAAATAATAAAACGAAAATTCATTGACATTTGAATATCATGCTTTGAATGTAACGTGTGTATCGTTTATATATATGTTGTATAGATTCGAACCGAGAGATGATTTAAAAAAAAAAAAACAAAAAATTTAAATTATAATCGATAACGTATTGCTTATCACGTAAACAAACGTGTATCGAAACGATAACCGTTGTCGCCAAGCAATCTATGGTACGTGCTATACTTAAGCTCTCAATATATATACATATATATATATATATATATATATATATATATATATATATATATATATATATATATAAAATAAAAATAGCTTAATAATTAAAAATGATCATATATCCAAAATCTAGAACATGCTTGCGCGTGTTCTTGCATGTGTTTATTATTATGCTGATTTGGTAATTTTAAGTGTTGCGCGTAGGCTTGCCACCTTTGGAAAATGCTAGAGGAGGACAGTTAAAGTTTGTCTTTAAACACTTCAAAACATGGTTGGTAAGTCCAAAACATCCACCAATCCATTTTGGCAAATCTTCACTAATGAAATATCTTGATAAAGCTGGCCAAATAATTATAGTTGTATCTATAGCAGGCAATAAAGACAACATTTTCGTCGATATGTGCCGAAGAATTTCTTTAAATTCAATTTAAGAATAGTTCAAAATTCAATCAATTTTTGTCGACGATAAAACGTCGTAGGGGCGTTAAAAACGTTTCATAAAAATAAACTTTCATTAAAAATCTACCCTCTTTATAGTTCCTTGGTTTCCAGTGTTTACTATCGAACATCTTTTTAACCGTAGCTCGATTTATTTTCTTAACAGCCATTTCTTTTAGTTCGTTGAATTCAACAATTGGATTTTTGTCTGTAAAGGCGCGAGTAATAATTTGTTTTACAATATACTCATCGGATTTTAGGTCAAAACTAAATATTGTGGCAAATTTCCAGAAGTTGAATTTGGTATGTTGTTTAATGGCCATTGCAATTGAATAATTTTGAAATCCCATTTGTTGTGTTCTTCGCATATAGTAGTCCTTAGCATATATATTATTGTTCGGTTATATCTTCTTTCAATTGATCATTCGCTCTCGGCGTTGTGGTTGCGTTCATCACATGCTTTATGTCATTGTCTTCGCAAAAGCTTTGGAACAACTTACACGTATAAGCGTATAAGGAAATGGTCCAAGCTAAAAAATTGTCTGGAGTATCTTTATTGCCTTCTAAATTTCACATATAGTCATGATTTAGTTAGGCGAATCTCCACTTGATCATTCTATGACACATTTATGCGCCCTGCGTAAGGCTTACAAACAAGTTGACATTTATTCGCCAAATAATCGTGGAGTATTTGTCGTTAATCTGCAATTTGATGTGGTCATTTCAACGTAATAAATATTTTCCTAAGATCTTCGTTCAATAGGTGCATACCATCAAGCTCATCGTGTTCCCCATTAGTCATCATTTAAATATCTAAACTGGCCGGATGCATCAGTTCTTCCGTACCGTTTGTATTCCAACTCACCGCATGCTTTATATGTACTCCTGGCAGATATTCCATGAAAACATCGTAATCTGCAAATTTCAGCCACCAGATTGAAATTTTTGGTATTAAATTTTTTTTTGTTGAACAACTTTGTAAAACGATGAAGGCTAAGGCTTCCAAATCGTATGAATGATACTTTTTTTCACATTGGGTGGTCTGTCTATTTAAATAGGCCATATGACGTCTTTTTTATACTAATAGACTTGCAACAAAATTCCAACTAACCCTTTTGATGAAGCATCGGTAACCACTTCATGTTCTAAATTAGGATCATATATTGCTAACGTTTTGCGATTTACTCATTTAGCATATAAACGCGGTATAGCGCTACCAAAGTTTTGCAGCAATATTAAAGTTTTTCATGTATACGTTCGAAAGAGTAATGCATCTCGTAACTGAGTTATTCTTCGGCTGTATAAAATTTACATCGGCGTCTGTTTTTGATCTTCTGGATCTAACTCGTGATCCTAACACTTCATGTCTTAAAAATTCTACATTGCGTTTGACAAAAATGCTATTTTCCAGGTTAAGCAACATACCATGATTACCATTATCTAAAAACCCCTCTAATTTTCCCATTTCCTCTACGATCATCTTACTTGGGATTATTATATCATCTAGATGTACCACTATTTCCTCATTAGTCTCGTCAACTAATCAATCCAAAATTTAACTGATATCAATCAGCAGTAACAAAAGCGGTTATTAGTATTATATCTGGAGTATTCTTGACTCATCGCTACCTGGTGATAATTTGATAATAAATCTAAAACGGTGAAATAATTAGCCCCGAATAAACTGTCGTTCTTTTCTAATCCTTTTTTTTTTTTTTTTTTTTTTTGATATTTACATTGCAAAAATGGTCGCACGCCACAAAATATGGTATATATTTTTCTTGTGGAGGACATTTTTGTGTTCGTGGAGGTTGAAGGAAATTTCGTACGAAAGGAGGACTGTCCTCCACAAAGGAGGACGGGTGGCAAGCCTAGTTGCGCGTGTTTGTAGTTTATGCTGCATTGCATTTATAGATGTGTTAACTCTTCCCTCTTACAAGATCTGGGTTTCGTAGATCAGAAGTTTAGGCTAATTGGTTGGATTCCCGGTTGACTAAATATGACTTCTTCTTGACTTGGTTTTGAAATTAACCATTTTTGACGTTTGGCTTTTATTATTATCTTTGTAAAAATGCCTAGTATTATAACGAAAATTATGAAAATTATACCGAAGTCTACAGAGGCAGCTTCTTTGTGTTTTGTAAATAGTTTTTGTAGTTGAACAACATTATTTAGGTGTAGATTGTGAAGGTATCCTGGGTCTATTTTTATACCTCTGTTTGTTATGTTTGGTTGCAGTACTGTTGGTAGGACTTGTGATTTCCTACTATTTTAGCTGGTGAAAGTTTTATTGTTGACATGTATTGTTTCGTTGTTGTACTGTACCAGAAAGGCTCCTTCTAGGTGCTTATTCGTATTGTTGTAAAAAATGTTTCCCTTAAAGTTACTTAAAAAAATCGTATTATCGTTCAAAGTATCGATTATCTGATTCTCGTTGAATTGGTATTCATCCGGCATCCACACCCCTTATTAGCTGGTTGATACAGTGGTCGCTTTTAAGTTCCTCCAAACAATTTATCTTGCAAAGCGTAGTTTCCCGAGTTGGCATTTTTGTTTAATACCATACATTTCGTTTGGGTTTACTAACAGTTCGTCGTATTCTAAATGTATTTGTTTGTTGTGCTTAATCGTAGATCTTACAGCCACGTGATTGTACTACTCATGTTTACTTGTTTTCGGTATGGATATAACGTATAGTATTGTGGATCCTTTAACAAGCATCGTAGGTACCGCGTATTCTATTGCTTCTATATCATTGGAGTAAGGAAGGGTTTCGATTTCTGCAACCAGGCGACTAATTTCTTCTTTATCCAATAAATTTGTATTGATTATTCTGCCTTTCGCCAGTTGAGCGGCTCGGATGATTTCTTTTATTTCTTCTTTAATTATGATTAGTCGGTTGAATATTACTTGTTGAATTTTTTCGTCAGAGTCCTCGGATAATAGATCAACAATTTTGTTGTATTCGTTGAGAATCTGTTTTGCTGTATTCATTAAGGCTTTGTTTATTTTATACTGCTCAAAATTATTATCAATTATTTGATTTTGACTCTTAATTATTTGAACCCAGTCTGTGGCATCTGGTGATCCCGAGATCCACTTCCATGCAGAGCCAATCCAGTTGATTGATCGGCGAGATCGTGGTTTTTGAGCTTTGAGTTCTGATATTAACTGCATGGTTTGATTTGTTTGATGAATTATTTGAGGTCGAAGACTGCTTTCTCGATCAATGCTGCAAAGCGAAGATGTAATTCTGTTGATTATTTCTTCATAATCGGTCAGGTTGATGACATGGATCAATTTGAAATTTCCATTGCCATTGCCTTGTTTGAGAGTTACTATTGGTGCGGTATATTCGTAGATGGTAAGTGAGCTTGTAAAGCCCCATAGCCAGGAACTGAAAAGAAGAAATTACTGCGTTAAATTTTTTATTTGAGTCTTATGTACTCGTTTCCCGGAGGTTGTTGTGATTGTGACTCGATTATCTTCGGCAACCGTTTCTTCTTTAAATCTGGGTTTTTCTTTTCCTTGTATTTGTTTAATTGAAGTGTATATTACTTCCAGGTTCATATTTTTTTGGTTTGCTTGTTTTTGGGTTTTCTTTATGATCTTAGTTTTTTGGTTTTTCTTGATTTTTTTCCAGTTTTTTTCAACTACCCAAATTGGGGAGTTATATGGACTTTTGGATGATCTTATAATTCCATCCTTTAAATACTGATTGATTTGTTTCTCAACTTCTGGCCTCATGCTGACTGAATAAGGATAGGATTTCATATAAATTGGTTCGTCTGTTGATGTTTTTATTTCCGCTTTTATAATCGTATCAATTGGTTCAATGTTGTTGACAGGTTCAAATAGTGTTTTGAATCTTGCAACAATTCCTTGAAGGTTTCGTTTGGCTTCTGAAGATAGGTGACTATCCCGAATTTCGATGTTATTAACTTGAAATGAATGTTTCTCCTTGAGTGGAATTTTTATATTTTGATTTACAGTTAGAATGTTATTTTTTCGGTCAATGATTGCTCCAAGTTCTTTAAGCGTGTCGTCTCCTATTATTCCGTCGAACGTATTTAAACCAGGTAGCACAAAAAATTCTATTGTTGTATTGATGCCAATAGATTTGAAAAATGGTTCAGACATTTTTTTATTAATTTTGATCTCGCCTCTCGCTGATTTAATTTTAAATGGCACATTGGTGGGAATTGATCCTTGAGCTAGTTCAGATTTTATAAAATTCTTATTAGCTCCAGTATTCTTATTAGCTCCAGTATCAATTAAAAATTTAAGTGTGTTATTATTTGACCATTTTATACTCTAGGTAGGGTACGCTAGAGAGGCTCCCATCATAAAATTTAGTTCTGTATTTATTTCCTCAGGTTCCTCCTCAAGTGTCTCGATATCCGCATTTTCATTGATTAATTGATTATAATCTTCTTCTTGTTCCTGCGTTTCCAAATGAAAGACCCTTTGTTGTTTACGGGGTTCACCATAGTCGGAATGTTCTCTTTTCGAGGACTGTTCATTATAATTTGGTGGCCTATTCATATAATTAACCCGTTTGGTTTGAATAGTCGGCTCAATTTCCATCGGCACTGCAGGTTTCGGGTAAGTTGGTCTTGGTGGTAATTGTTGGTTTAGGTGTTCATTATGGTATGGCATTTGATTGTTATTGTGTTGATTGTTGTACACCATATTTCTCCGTTGCGGTGGTATAGAATTTTGATTTATTCGAGGGTTAACAGAAGTAAATTGATTGATTGGTGTTGTTATAAAGTTATTAACGTTCCTTTTATGGATTGCCAAATTTCTGAAGTTCATGTTTTGAATTTCGAGGCAGGATCCATAGGCTTCTGGAAGTGTAGTCGGTTTCTGAATAATCAACATTCTTGATAGTTCTTCATTTAGTCCCCTTAGAAAAATGTCCAAAGCACGATTTCTGTAGGTTTCGACTTAAACATTGATGGTTTTGGGTGAATAGTCTTCCGTTTTGATCTTGTTGATTATTAACGAGAACTGATGATTTACGTTGGCGTAAAATTCATCAACCGTCATGTTTTTTTGAGCAAGGATACTTAATTGGTGTTCTAACGTTCGAAGATCCCTCTTATCGGCATAGTGGAGCGATAAACATTTTTTTATTGATACCCATTCGTCGTCAAATATGTTATATGATATCAATGCTGAATCCGTATTTCCTCTTATCTTCTGCCGTATGTGTTGTATTATTGCTCTATAAATTGGCTTGTCGCGAACAATACTGTAATCCCGTAGAATATTTTCGACATTATGCACCCATGATATATATTGGGTAGGGTTTCCGTCGAATGGCTGAAGCTCTTTTACGCAATCTGGTAACTTGCTGATATCTTGAAGGTCCTGCTCGTTTTGTGGGATTACAAAATTTGTAACTGTAGGTGGAACTATTGGTTTCTCCAGTAGCTCAAATCTCCGCTCAATTGTTTGTGTGAGCTCGATTTGGGCCTTTAATGCTCCAGTTAATTTGGTTAATGCATCGTGGGTTTGTTCAAATTGTGCCATTATGATTTTTCACTTGTTATTATTGTTGGTTTAAAAAAAGTTTACACTACTATTATTATTATTTGTTATTATAATCGTTTGTTTATTATTATGTTATTATAACTTGAACTTTCACTTATTATTATTATTATTTTTTCGCGTGTTACTATTATTATTATTGTTATTACTTGAAACTTCACTTTTTTTTTTTTTTTTTATAATTGTTATTATTTTTTACTTACATTAAGAAAAAGAGGCTACTCATTGGCCTATTTGTGGATTAGAATTGCCACAGAGATCTTTAAAGTGCACAACTGGATTTCGTACTCTCGGGACCCGTTCGTGTGTCTTCTAACTAATTGTTGGATAAGCTGTATATCTCCCGTTTAACGAGATTGTGTTGATAATTGCGATCCGCCTACTAATAGTACAACTTTCTCACGATTTATTGTTTAGTTTCACTACTTCAGTGGAATAGCGTTAGATTTTGCGACTGTGTTCTTACGTGTAAAGCGTTCAAATCTTTTTCTGGTTAAATGAACGATTATGTTCTCGTGGGTATAAAGTTCTTAACCAAAATCTGCCGTTCTTTAGTTTAAGGTATTTCTCAACAGGGTTTTGTTGATTTTTCATTCACTAAATTTGTTCACTTTTTTGTTATTTGCACTTTTTATTTTTTAACGCCAGGTCCCTGTTTCGGCGCCAGTTATGAGTTTAGTTAGATTAATTTTAAAAGAATAATTTTATTTATTGTTAATTCATTACATTCCAAACTAAAACTAAACTCTAAATCAAAAAATGTTATGTTTTATACAAAAAAATAGCTTAATAATTAAAAATGATCATATATCCAAAATCTAGAACATGTTTGTGCGTGTTCTTGCATGTGTTTATTATTATGCTGATTTGGTAATTTTAAGTGTTGCGCGTGTTTGTAGTGTATGCTGCATTGCATTTATAGATGTGTTAACCGGAAATGAACCGTTACATACTTGAATTGCATTTCAAAATGTTTAGCACGGCACAATACCGTATTGAATTTGACTAACATTTTCGTATTCATAAGGAAATAATGTTCCTCGTTCTTGTAATCTTCTGTGTACTCTTTCAAACATTCTATGGTCTGGCACCGACCTACGTGGGTAACGGCTTGCATATGCATGCTTCGCAGCTCGTCCATTTCTATTACATAAACCATAAAAAAAATGGTTAACAGTGAGTTCTTCGAATGTATAGCGTGGCATTTTATTTATTTTGCGAAAAAAATTATTTTAAAAAGATAAACAACGATTTTAGCAATACGTTTAGTAACGATTAAAAAGATTTAACAAATGCAATATTCAATTACTAAATGTTGGTTTTTGTTTAAAACGATTGCTGCTTTATTTAAAAAGAGTTGTACAATACAATAAATGTTTTACTTGAACAAGTACTAAATTGAAATGTTAATATCTCGAAAACTATGCGTGATTAGATAAAAATCATTTAGACAATTTTTTTAGTAAGTCGTCTAATAAATCTAAATTTGAAATAAAAAAAATATTAAGTGATTTTTCCGAGAAAAAATGAGTTAAATGAACTTTTTTGTTATTTATCGCACAATTTTTTTGATTCCACCAACGTTTTCTTTATGGAAAACGCAATTCATGATATTCTTACTTCCAGAAAAGTAAGAAGTACTCTATGCCTTTAAAATTATAGAAAAATAATTGAGTTATTTTAATTTTTAGTAGAGTTATTGGCATTTAGATGATTCAAGGTATTGTGCCGCGCTAAACATTTTGAAGTACAACTCAAGTAGGTAACGGTTCATTTCCGGGCATATGCGTAGTGGAATTTTTTTCATGATATAAATCCAGCTACACGCCCTATTTGTTTGGACTCGTCGCAATGGGACACCCTGTATATATATATATATATATATATATATATATATATATATATATATATATATATATATATATATATGTATATATATATATATATATATATATATATATATATATATATATATATATATATATATATATATATCATACACAACTATATTATAGAGGTTTGATTTTGTACCCGAAAATTGCATGCAACAAACAAATGTCCACTATATAACCGTCCAAAAAGTTGAAGATTTGTTTTTTTTTTTTCAAATTCATAAACCAAATTCCATATACGTATATACCGTTTAGAAACTTAAAACCATTTATTTTCAGTAAAATTGGATTTTTATCTATTATCAAATTGTATGTGGTCTTCGAAGTTACGATAAATTTAGTTAAGTCACATCGAAAAATGAAATTAACGATATACTAGACATTGGATATCATAGAATAAAAAAAATACTAGCAACGAGTGGCTCACGATACAAAAAACACTTCGCAAAATCGCCTGCGTGAGGTCAATTATACAATAAATATAAAAATATATATATATATATATATATATATATATATATATATATATATATATAATATAACAACATCGTATATAGCGTATATATGTGATAAATACACATCGCCAAACAGAATGTTAACAACTTTTTATTTAGTTTCTAAAGACACCAAAGTCGATTTCTTATGGCTGTATGTGTGTTGTTTTCGTTTCAACCTAAAAAACTAAAAAAAAAAAAAAAAACAAAAAAATGTTAAAAGTTAAATAAAACGAAACCAAAAAACTATCAATGGAATGTCTTAATTTATTTTGATTTTCGGTTCGTACGAACAAATTACAACAACAAAAAAATAGTAAATTAAAATTCTAAGAACTTCTAAATAAAAATCAAAACAACAATAATACCATTAAACCGCATACATAACCCAAAAAAAAAACTTGAATGAAACTAGAAACTATATATACCAACTATCGAAAAAAAAACTATATCACACGTACAAGTTTGTCGTATCGTACCTCGTAATCGACCTGGCGCATAGATAATAAATAACCATATTTTTGTACGAACGTCCAGTGTTGAGCTGGATTTATGTACGATTTGACTCTGCTTGAGGAACAATTGGCATACGTGTAAATCATACGTGTAAATCACTAAGGCATACGTGTAAATCATACTATTTTCCATAAGATGGCATTATTTTCATTTGTTGTATAATCTTGACAGTTCCATATGATATAGTCTAAATAAATAAATAAAGAAAGAAATAGATATTTTGGTAAAGTCCTCTGCGTGCTTTAGACCTCTTGATTGTCGCATTAAATGCGATGCCGGTTTGATCACTTACATATTCTAAATGTATTGCTTTAGTTGAAAAGTAAAAGCTCGATTCCATCGAGGTAATCTGCAATAATTTTCGTTGGTGATATCAGGCCCTGAGTATCAGAGGTGAATAATCTTGAATTGATTACTGGCTCTATTTATGTCAAATGTGCTTTCCTAGAATTCGGTATAAATAAAATGAAAATACGGTTGTCACTGAATACTTCTGGTAGTTTTCCTTATTTTCCTTTAAATCTTTTAAACGCGGCCATGAATGTATTAGTGCACAAATTGCTGGCCATTTTCAGATGGACTTAGTTAGTCAGTTAGTTTTAGGTGGCCGCCCAACAAAAAAAGACGAAGCATAGACACATATGGTCCGTAGCCTTACCACAGAAATTGCTTCTCCAACCCTACTGCAACCAAATTGAGCTTCTCACGAAGCAGTAGATATCTCTAATGCTCAATTTATTGAGATCCGTTAAATCGCACAGGAGGTGAGCTCCCAAAAACTTGAATCTGTTTTTAGACAAACTAGGACAGGTGTTTCCTCTTCTTCTTCGTCGTTACAGGTTCGACAATAATCATGAAAGAAAGCACCAGGTCTACTGGCATGCTTTCCAATAAGACAGTGTCCAGTAATGACACCCACAACTGTGCTAATATTATTCCGTTGCATAGATATTAGCTAATTAGACCTTTTTAAGTCCATATTAGGCCAAATCTGCCTAGTAATTACACATGAGGTGCAATTTGTCCATTTATTGTTTGTAATTTTACGAGCTTCTTCTTTGAGGAGTAATTCGCATGTAGCAAGTGGTACTTCAATGTCCACCTTGCACGGTAAGATGAGGCAAGTAATACCTTGTCACGCGGGTTCATCGGCTTTCATATTCCCGGTAACATTGCAATGCCCTGGCACCCATATAAGATGGATATTGAACTGTTCAGCCATCTCGTTTAGGGATGAAAGACATTTCTGGGCTACTTTCGATGTGATAAAGCCTGATTGTAAAACTTTAATAGCAGCCTGACTGTCCGTAAAAATGCCAATATCTCTTACAGATATTACATGATCCAGTCTATGGCTTCCTTGATTGCTATAAGCTCTACCTGAAAAATACTGAAATGATCAGGGAGGCGAAAAGAGAAGTTTACATTTAGTTCTTCGCAGAAGACCCCTCCGCCGGCCTTTCCATCAATTTTCGAGCCTTCTGTAAAAAAGTTAATAAAGCCTGACTTTAAAACTGTTCCATTCACCCAGTCCTCTCTGGAAGGAATATCAGTTATAAATTTAACTTCGAGGTATGATGTCGAGATGGTGTAGTCGATAGATCTGGGGATTTCTTTGTTCGTTAGAATAGATGAGTGTCCCATAATGTTACAGGCCCACAAAGAAATAGATTTAAGCCTTATAACTGTACTTGCAGCTACTTGTTTGGCCAGGATATCCAGAGGGATGAGATAAAAGAGAATTTCTAGTGCTTGAGTAGAGGTACTTCTAAGTGCACCACTAATACACAAGGTAGTACTTCTTTGCACTTTCATCAGCAACTTTTGGTTCGCCACTGTGTTTAAAGCGGGCCACCAAACTCTAACTCCATACATTAGAACTGGTCTAACTACAGAGGTATAAAGCCAGTGCACTATGTGAGGCTTAAGCCCCCATTCTTTTCCAATGGCATTTTTACAGGAGTAGAGTGCTATCTTAGCCTTTTTTACTCTTTCCAGAATATTAGGCTTTCAGCTTAGTTTACTATCCAAAAAGAGACCCAAGAATTTCACTTCATCTGCGATGTTCAAAACAACTCCATTGAGAGTTGGAGGGTCAAAGCGAGAAAGTTTGTACTTCCTGGAAAAAAGAACCAACTAGAACCACTCCTTTCTAGGTTTAGTAACAGGCATTTATGACCAAATTCCAAAGACGGGGATAATACACCACGTTGCGGTGAACCCCTACTTACAAATCTACGGATAGATGATACACCTAGATTCGCCATTATGACCATGCCTTTGAGCATTTGATCAATCCAGCTTCTAAGTGTCACATCCATCCCCAAATTTGAAAGTGCTTGCGTGATCGCCTCTGGTTTGACATTATTAAATCACCCTCAATATCACAAAAGGTCCCCAAAGAGAATTCCTTATATTCGAGGTACTTCTCTATAGGACATAAGAGGGAATGGAGAGCAGTTTCCACCGATTTTCCCTTACTATATGCATGCTGAGACGCTGACTGCTTTGCAGGCTCGATTGAGCCTTTGAAGTAAACCTTTATCTGTCTTTTTAGAATTTTCAAGAAATAAGAAAATAAGTTAATAGGTCTAAGGCCTTTGGGATTGCAATGAGAGCGTTTTCCCGTCTTTAGTATACAATTTACATTTACTTCTGTCCATTTCTTTGGAATATGACATAGTTCAAGGCTATTTTTGAATTACCTCAAGTCAGGGAACAGTTAAGTCACTGGTTTTCTGAATATTGGCAGGAATAATGCCATCCAGGCCTGCAGACTTGAAAGGTTTGAAACTGTTTAATGCCAACAAGATAGTTCTCCTATTGACAATTTTCTCTGCGAGGCCAGTAGCCTTATTTGCCTTTGGCAAAATAGAAGGAGAATTGAAACAACCCGGAAAATGAGTTTCCAGAAGAAGATCTAAGGATTCCCTCCTTGTTGTAGTCCATCAAATGGACTTAAAAATGGTGAAATTAAAAATAAACCGTCCCTATTGTTGTTATAAAGTTGAACTGACTGCCTGAATCTAGTTAGCATTAAGGCGTGAATATAATTCGATGCTGAATAGACTTTGACGAATGTACTACTGGTTTTAGTGTTTCGGCTACTGGTGCTATTAAATCATTTAGAATAGGTTCTTCTGCTTATTTGAAAGTTGTCAAATACAGGCTGCGGAGATGTGCATAGTAACGAAACGATTCCTCTGCGGTTGTTTGCATTAATTCCGATGTCTTGATATTCATAGGGGATCCTTTGTAGGAAAGTGACGGTGGAAAAGTTCAACAATACCGTAGGCTCCGGTTCAGGTTGTCATTGATGCTATACTTGTCTCCTGTTCGGGATGTCGCGTTGTTGATTGGAACGCAACTGTTGTGCCACTAATACAATCTGCGGTTCACCGGACATAACGTAGTACAATTTGTCCACGGTCTTTGCTAGATCATTTCCAGCAAACCTATAGGACCCAATCCATCGGGATGGCTTACAATTTGCTATGCAATGTCTGAATCAAGATATCATATTGCAAATGAGTTTTTCGTTAAGTGTTTCCGTTGGACAAAAGTTTAAGTTTCCTATTTTTGCTTAAAATTTCGGAGATACGGATAGTTCCATTCGAAAAATTTGAATAACTTCCGGATAATTAAGTCTTGACGCTATTTCTGGATTTACAATATCGTATATGTGTATAGAATAAATGTTATGTGTGACTCTAATGCAATGATTTTATTTCAAAACGAAAACGAAATCTATTTATGGAGATGAGAGCCCTCTGCACGTTATATATCTATACAGCACGTGACAATTAGATCTACGATTTATCACCGGATGTTCCCGGTATTTAACTATATATGTTCCAGGAATAGATTTTTATATATAGGTATATATATATATATATATATATATATATATATATATATATATATATATATATATATATATATATATATATATATAAATTTGTTTGACATAATGTAAGTATAATAGTAGCTGCGCACAACGTATAAACATGCACCGGACGTATCATTTGCGCGTCTTCATATTTACACTGTACCTGCACGTATATGCATATATGTATCTGTCCTGTACCATCGTCAAAAGAAATTTTCACGATGGGTATTACATAAATTCTTCTTCGTCTAATGATTATTTGATGAAAAGATGAAAGTATCCAAGACGAATTGAATTTTGTATATCCAAATAAACAATAAACAGTGCGCTGTTCTATTATCATTCCACAAATTTTTACACTGTAACACATACTGTGCAGATGTAAAAATTCATTTCGATTTTATTTTATTGATGAATATCAATAGTCTCATCACATTGCGGGCGGTATGACCATAAAAATAACAAAACAAAACAAAAAAATCAAAAAAATTTTCTTTTTGATATTGCGCCCGCGATCGGATACATCCATTACAAAACCATTTATAATAATTGAATTCCCGCAAGCAATATGGTTTCTTACCCAAATAAAAAATCCGACTGAAAACCATTCGAGATACGAGAATTACAAACAAAATATATTATGTCGAGTGAAGAGAATGAGAGAGTGTTTATAGATGAAAAAATAATTTAAATGGAAAATCAAAAGAAAATTGTATTTTCATTTGGAATGCGCTAGCCCGACGCGTCGGGGAAATAGTTGTTATAAAAATTAGTATACAAATATTATTCGATATGAACCCGCAGCTAAAACTATTTACATTTCATAATTGGAACCTAATTTCAGTTTGTGGAATATGTTCATGTAACCGATATAGTTCAAATCGAATGTTATACATAAGTGGAATCATATATTAATATGATGCTACATAATTTAGCATGCCGGAACCTACTTAATGTCTGTGGAATCTATTCAAAAACTTTTTAGAAATCACATAGTAGTTCGTTTTAAAAAAAGAAATATAATAACTATAAATAAAATTAACATTTTCAATGAATTACGTTGTGTGGGACCTATGTTGAGATTTAAAAAGCTTTTTTTATTCTACATAAATAAAATTAATACAATTGAATTTTACTAAAAACTTTTGAACTGCTTGTTACCAAATATTTAGGCTGCTTATTCGTATTATCCCTACCTTCACTTTTTCTTACACAAAAAAGGAGACATAGCAAATAGCAAATAAAAGACATTTAAATCAAATCAAATATGTGTAGTATAAATCTATAGATTTGCAGTAAAAGGAAGTTGTTTTGTGTGGAACTTAAGTTTTTATTTCACTGTCGAATTATTAAATCTATATATTTGCAGTAAAAGGAAGTTGTTTTGTGTGGAACTTAAGTTTTTATTTCACTGTATATAATAAAAAAAACTCAGCAACACATTGTGTGTTTTTTAATGAGCTTCACTTTTTATGGTTATTATAAAAAAATGTAGAATTGAATTCACCTGGATAAGTTAAAATGATGCTGCAAAATGTTTTTTTGCCATGTTGCGTTGCAGCCTTCTTTTTAAAGTTTGTAGAATCTATTCAAAAACTAAATAGAAATAATAGGTCGATTTTAAAATAGTATATTAAATTATAAATAGAGCAACGCTGTGTGGAACCTATGTTAAGATTCATCTTTTATATTATTCAAATATCACTAGTGCATACAACTACATTGAGTCATTATTAAGTCATATTACTTGTATCTCATTTACCGACCCTATTTACCTTACCCTATTTATGTACTCTTTTAATGGTTATCATTTATAGTTCAGGCAATTATTCCTCTGCACAAAATTTTACTTTATTTAAGCATGCTGGAACCTACGTATAGCTTGTGGAATCTGTTTAAAATCTAAGTAAAATGTAAATCAAATAGCAGATCGATTTGAATATTAATACTAGAATATTAGAAATGTAGTAACATTTTGTGGAAACTATGTTCAGATTTTGCTGTTTTCTTTATATTACCCAATACTATTAGTATTTAAAATTACAATATGTAACACTGTCAATAAATTGAAAAAAAATTATTTAGTTTTTGCATGTTGGAACCTACTTAAACAATGTGGAATCTATTGAAAAACAAAGTAAAAATCAACTAGTGGATCAATTTTAAAATTGTATGTTATATTGGAAATGGAACAGTAGTCTGAATGGAACACGTTGTGTGAAACTTACGTTCAGATTTAAGAAGCTTCTTGAAATAGCTTAACCAAATGCATTATTTCAATTACATGGAGTTACACTGGACATAAAAAAGTTTTAGGAATTGATCATTTTTTACCGTCTTTTAAGTGTAGCTTAGAAATTCTACAGATGATAAATTTCGTAAAAGTAAAGGTGAACTAAAGCTACGAGTTATTCAAATGGTATCTGTATGCAGAAGGAATAACAGATAATGAGATGCACTAAATAGGGTTTATTTTGTGTGGAACTTAAATTTCTA
Source organism: Tipula confusa (assembly GCA_963556175.1). Classification (NCBI taxonomy): domain Eukaryota; kingdom Metazoa; phylum Arthropoda; class Insecta; order Diptera; family Tipulidae; genus Tipula; species Tipula confusa. The sequence goes on along the minus strand of OY744476.1, from coordinate 172,792,007 downwards.
TTTCACTATATTTCTTAATGTTAAAAAAAAACTTATACTCAACTCAACTGAACTCAATAGTTTAAAACTATGTATTTACATATTATAGTTTAGTTGGAACCTATTTTTTGTTTGTGGATTCTGTTCGAGAACTTAATATTCTTATTTTTTTGTATGTCGGAATTTATTTAAAATTTGAGGAATCTGTCCGAAAACTAAGTAACAATCGAATGGCAGATCGATTTTAAAATGGAACGTTATATTATAAATGAAGCATTAGAAATGAATTAACGTTGTGTGAAAGCTATGTTCAGATTAAACAATTTCTTTATTTATATTATTCAAATTACATTAGTATAATTGTCGATAGTACAATTAAATTAAGTAATACTGTAGATAAAATAGTTTATGGCTAAGAGATTCTATCTGCCTTTTACAGGATTTATAAGACCATTTCAACTGCCTATTACTAAATATGTAAGTCATTGGTGAGTAGCTCATCAAAATTTTTAGTTTTTAGTACAAATTCATTGAGTTGTAACTAGTAGACTTAACAAAAATTTACTATTTAGAGTGGGGTAATGTTAAAGGGTATATGTAAAAGAGCGAGAACTGAACTAAACGAGGTTTACTTGTGTGGAACTTAAGTTTTTAATTCACTATTTTTGCTTATAATCAAACAAACTTTATTTATCTGTGGAGTATGTTTGAAAACATGATATTAATATAATCGAATGATATATTTTTCATTTTGTGGAATCTGTTCATAAACTTTAAAAGAACATTAATCTTATTGATCCATTGTGTGGGATCTATATGTTCAGATTAAGCATATTCTTTTATCTTTTCAAAACGACGTTAGCACATATTATTAATGAATGATACTGTTCATAAAATAGTGCGTGGCTAAGTGACCGCAGCCAGCTTTTACAGGGTTTACAAAAACATTTAAACTATCCATTAATAAATATATAAGCCTTTGGCGAGTTAGCTTATCAAAAATGTTTTCATTGGTTTGCAAACTATTCTGTGGAATATGTTCATGAACTCAAGTAAAAACATTCTCTAAAATGCGGTTTGTCCTGTGTGGAACTTATATTTTAATATTTATATATATTTCTTTATAATAAAAAAACTCTAATTAACTCATCAGCAGTTTAAAACTATTTACATATTACAGTTGAAACTTATTTTAGGTCTGTGGAATCTGTTTAAAACAAACTAAAAATGTTTTGTAGTTGCTCGAAATTGCAACCAATATGAGGCACCCAAAAATCATATTAAAATAATCAAAACAAATAAAATTCTTATCGATCAGTATCTTACGTTTATCGCTGACATTTTTGATCTCCGCGCGATGTAATAAACGACCCGAATCGAAATTTTACAACTTTACAATCCGTATAATATAATATTCCCATATATACAAAAAAAATGTACTATCTCCCAAAATGTAAAGAAAGTATTGAAATTCTTTCTTAATTTTGCCTTACACACGTCTTTGCCGCCCTACTCGACTTGTTATTAATAATAACAACAACAACAATAATAATAATAATAATGAATGGAATTTAAAATTTAAATAAAAAAAAAATTTAATTTATTTATTACTTTCGTCGAGAAATGTTTTATCAGTTGTTGTTGTTTTTTATGTATAAATATGCGCGAGATACACAACTATACATAAGATCAAGATGTAGATAAATATACGGTACGAGTACCACAATAATGCAGTCATATCAGATAATCGTCTTGTATATACCGGGTGAATCACTTAACGCGACACAACCCAAGAACATAATCAAACATTTAGTTGAGCTTATCGGGTCTACATACTTATGACGAACCTATGACTCCTACGAACCTATGACACCTATGCGGTCGTTATGCAAATTGAGAAACCGGGCAAGAAAATATGAGCAAACACAATAAAAAACTGGGGTCCAAAAAAAAATCGTGTCATAATTTGTTTCCATAATTTCTTCACTCGGTAAGGCAGATTCAAAGTTGCGATTTGGTTCTGGAAGTCCAAAGCTTTTCAGGTCCGATTCACCCATCGATACAATCTGATCTTCAATGTAGATAAGATCTATTTTGAACTAAGCATTACTGTAGTCCTGATCCATGTTTTGTTGTTTATACGGGCTTGGTATAGTAGGTCTTTTGACAGGTTTTCCTTGTGTTCATCCATAACTGTTGCGGAACAGACATCGAGCATGTTTGCAGCATGACAGCAAACAGGTTACGCAATACAGAAGTTATCTAAGTTGGCAAGCCTCTTTCTGAGTTTCGCAGAGTCTTTCTTCAACTTTTCTCAAATTTATAATTTGAACGCCGAGTGCATCGCTGGACCTTATTCCTGCTTGTTTTGGTACAACCTGTCCTTGTTTCCGGCGTTTCCAAGTTTTTGTCTGGTGTTCCATGTATAGTAATTTGGAAGTTGGTTGTAAAGTAGTGTGCGAGCAAACTCATCATGGGTACAACTATTGAAGAAGGACATCAGTGTTGTTTCCTAAAGGGGCTTCTGCACATCTAGACAGAGAGTCTTCTTTACGGCGTTTTATGCGCCGATATGCGCAGTAAAAATTTTCGTCAAAAGAGGTGAATACGGAACAATCCAAGAGTTGTTTACGGAGATTTCTGACGTCGGAAAGGAATTTCTTAGGTGATTCCACCGTCTTCTAGGATTCTATCTTCTAGGCTTCTAGGAATTTGCTTCAAGCAAATTTTATCTTTCATGCATGGAAAGCAAACATGGAGTGGATTTATGGATCCACAGGGTTCATGTACCATATGTTTTGTTACGCTATTATTATATTATTATATTATTATATTATTATATTATTATATTATTATATTATTATATTATTATATTATTATATTATTATATTATTATATTATTATATTATTATATTATTATATTATTATATTATTATATTATTATATTATTATATTATTATATTATTATATTATTATATTATTATATTATTATATTATTATATTATTATATTATTATATTATTATATTATTATATTATTATATTATTATATTATTATATTATTATATTATTATATTATTATATTATTATATTATTATATTATTATATTATTATATTATTATATTATTATATTATTATATTATTATATTATTATATTATTATATTATTATATTATTATATTATTATATTATTATATTATTATATTATTATATTATTATATTATTATATTATTATATTATTATATTATTATATTATTATATTATTATATTATTATATTATTATATTATTATATTATTATATTATTATATTATTATATTATTATATTATTATATTATTATATTATTATATTATTATATTATTATATTATTATATTATTATATTATTATATTATTATATTATTATATTATTATATTATTATATTATTATATTATTATATTATTATATTATTATATTATTATATTATTATATTATTATATTATTATATTATTATATTATTATATTATTATATTATTATATTATTATATTATTATATTATTATATTATTATATTATTATATTATTATATTATTATATTATTATATTATTATATTATTATATTATTATATTATTATATTATTATATTATTATATTATTATATTATTATATTATTATATTATTATATTATTATATTATTATATTATTATATTATTATATTATTATATTATTATATTATTATATTATTATATTATTATATTATTATATTATTATATTATTATATTATTATATTATTATATTATTATATTATTATATTATTATATTATTATATTATTATATTATTATATTATTATATTATTATATTATTATATTATTATATTATTATATTATTATATTATTATATTATTATATTATTATATTATTATATTATTATATTATTATATTATTATATTATTATATTATTATATTATTATATTATTATATTATTATATTATTATATTATTATATTATTATATTATTATATTATTATATTATTATATTATTATATTATTATATTATTATATTATTATATTATTATATTATTATATTATTATATTATTATATTATTATATTATTATATTATTATATTATTATATTATTATATTATTATATTATTATATTATTATATTATTATATTATTATATTATTATATTATTATATTATTATATTATTATATTATTATATTATTATATTATTATATTATTATATTATTATATTATTATATTATTATATTATTATATTATTATATTATTATATTATTATATTATTATATTATTATATTATTATATTATTATATTATTATATTATTATATTATTATATTATTATATTATTATATTATTATATTATTATATTATTATATTATTATATTATTATATTATTATATTATTATATTATTATATTATTATATTATTATATTATTATATTATTATATTATTATATTATTATATTATTATATTATTATATTATTATATTATTATATTATTATATTATTATATTATTATATTATTATATTATTATATTATTATATTATTATATTATTATATTATTATATTATTATATTATTATATTATTATATTATTATATTATTATATTATTATATTATTATATTATTATATTATTATATTATTATATTATTATATTATTATATTATTATATTATTATATTATTATATTATTATATTATTATATTATTATATTATTATATTATTATATTATTATATTATTATATTATTATATTATTATATTATTATATTATTATATTATTATATTATTATATTATTATATTATTATATTATTATATTATTATATTATTATATTATTATATTATTATATTATTATATTATTATATTATTATATTATTATATTATTATATTATTATATTATTATATTATTATATTATTATATTATTATATTATTATATTATTATATTATTATATTATTATATTATTATATTATTATATTATTATATTATTATATTATTATATTATTATATTATTATATTATTATATTATTATATTATTATATTATTATATTATTATATTATTATATTATTATATTATTATATTATTATATTATTATATTATTATATTATTATATTATTATATTATTATATTATTATATTATTATATTATTATATTATTATATTATTATATTATTATATTATTATATTATTATATTATTATATTATTATATTATTATATTATTATATTATTATATTATTATATTATTATATTATTATATTATTATATTATTATATTATTATATTATTATATTATTATATTATTATATTATTATATTATTATATTATTATATTATTATATTATTATATTATTATATTATTATATTATTATATTATTATATTATTATATTATTATATTATTATATTATTATATTATTATATTATTATATTATTATATTATTATATTATTATATTATTATATTATTATATTATTATATTATTATATTATTATATTATTATATTATTATATTATTATATTATTATATTATTATATTATTATATTATTATATTATTATATTATTATATTATTATATTATTATATTATTATATTATTATATTATTATATTATTATATTATTATATTATTATATTATTATATTATTATATTATTATATTATTATATTATTATATTATTATATTATTATATTATTATATTATTATATTATTATATTATTATATTATTATATTATTATATTATTATATTATTATATTATTATATTATTATATTATTATATTATTATATTATTATATTATTATATTATTATATTATTATATTATTATATTATTATATTATTATATTATTATATTATTATATTATTATATTATTATATTATTATATTATTATATTATTATATTATTATATTATTATATTATTATATTATTATATTATTATATTATTATATTATTATATTATTATATTATTATATTATTATATTATTATATTATTATATTATTATATTATTATATTATTATATTATTATATTATTATATTATTATATTATTATATTATTATATTATTATATTATTATATTATTATATTATTATATTATTATATTATTATATTATTATATTATTATATTATTATATTATTATATTATTATATTATTATATTATTATATTATTATATTATTATATTATTATATTATTATATTATTATATTATTATATTATTATATTATTATATTATTATATTATTATATTATTATATTATTATATTATTATATTATTATATTATTATATTATTATATTATTATATTATTATATTATTATATTATTATATTATTATATTATTATATTATTATATTATTATATTATTATATTATTATATTATTATATTATTATATTATTATATTATTATATTATTATATTATTATATTATTATATTATTATATTATTATATTATTATATTATTATATTATTATATTATTATATTATTATATTATTATATTATTATATTATTATATTATTATATTATTATATTATTATATTATTATATTATTATATTATTATATTATTATATTATTATATTATTATATTATTATATTATTATATTATTATATTATTATATTATTATATTATTATATTATTATATTATTATATTATTATATTATTATATTATTATATTATTATATTATTATATTATTATATTATTATATTATTATATTATTATATTATTATATTATTATATTATTATATTATTATATTATTATATTATTATATTATTATATTATTATATTATTATATTATTATATTATTATATTATTATATTATTATATTATTATATTATTATATTATTATATTATTATATTATTATATTATTATATTATTATATTATTATATTATTATATTATTATATTATTATATTATTATATTATTATATTATTATATTATTATATTATTATATTATTATATTATTATATTATTATATTATTATATTATTATATTATTATATTATTATATTATTATATTATTATATTATTATATTATTATATTATTATATTATTATATTATTATATTATTATATTATTATATTATTATATTATTATATTATTATATTATTATATTATTATATTATTATATTATTATATTATTATATTATTATATTATTATATTATTATATTATTATATTATTATATTATTATATTATTATATTATTATATTATTATATTATTATATTATTATATTATTATATTATTATATTATTATATTATTATATTATTATATTATTATATTATTATATTATTATATTATTATATTATTATATTATTATATTATTATATTATTATATTATTATATTATTATATTATTATATTATTATATTATTATATTATTATATTATTATATTATTATATTATTATATTATTATATTATTATATTATTATATTATTATATTATTATATTATTATATTATTATATTATTATATTATTATATTATTATATTATTATATTATTATATTATTATATTATTATATTATTATATTATTATATTATTATATTATTATATTATTATATTATTATATTATTATATTATTATATTATTATATTATTATATTATTATATTATTATATTATTATATTATTATATTATTATATTATTATATTATTATATTATTATATTATTATATTATTATATTATTATATTATTATATTATTATATTATTATATTATTATATTATTATATTATTATATTATTATATTATTATATTATTATATTATTATATTATTATATTATTATATTATTATATTATTATATTATTATATTATTATATTATTATATTATTATATTATTATATTATTATATTATTATATTATTATATTATTATATTATTATATTATTATATTATTATATTATTATATTATTATATTATTATATTATTATATTATTATATTATTATATTATTATATTATTATATTATTATATTATTATATTATTATATTATTATATTATTATATTATTATATTATTATATTATTATATTATTATATTATTATATTATTATATTATTATATTATTATATTATTATATTATTATATTATTATATTATTATATTATTATATTATTATATTATTATATTATTATATTATTATATTATTATATTATTATATTATTATATTATTATATTATTATATTATTATATTATTATATTATTATATTATTATATTATTATATTATTATATTATTATATTATTATATTATTATATTGTATTATTATATGTTAATACGTTTTCCGAGGAAAAATTGATGCCTTGGAGGATAAAGCACGAGAACTGAGTGGTGATCACATCATAGCCGGAGATTTCAACGCAAAAGCGCTGGAGTGGGGTATGAATACCACTGACACAAGAGGACGGTATATCCTCGATATGGCAGCCAGAATAGGACCCACAGTGGTCAATGAGGGTAGCATATCGACATTTAGAAGACCAGGTTACGCTGAGACGATTCCCGATATCACCATGGTGTCTGACACGATAGCACGAGATATCATGGGATGGACGGTAATAGAAGATTACACTGGTAGTGACCACCAATATATTACGTACGATGTACGAAGGGAATTATTACAATCCAGCATTGACACGGGCCGTACAAAGGGGTGGAACGTTGGAAAGCTAAATAAAGAAAACTTCCTGGCGACCATTGAGGCAGAAAAGGAAACAGCTCTGGAAGAATCAGGACCCCAGAAAAAATTGTGGGTACCACAATGAGATTGGTAAAAGAAGCATGTGACGCTTCCATGACAAAAAGAAGAGGCCCAAAGGGAAAAAACGCCGCGGTTTACTGGTGGTCTGACAGTATAGCAAACACTGCCTACACCTGAAACGCGTATATACTAGAGCAAGAAGGAGACACGGGTACACACCAGAACAAGAACACGAAGAATATAAATTGGCTAGAAGAGCACTAAAGGTGGAGATAAATAGAAGTAAACGTCTTAAATGGGAGAATTTAAAACGGGATGTAGACGCAGAACCATGGGATCTGGGCTACAAGATTGTTATGCGGAAGCTGCGATCTCAAGCACCAAGCGCAGTTATGGACAAAAGTCAGATGTGGCACATTGTGGATTCCCTTTTCCCACATCACTCAAACGTCAACCGACCACCTTGTCACGATAAACCGGAGGAAATACCAAGATGCACTGTGGAAGAGGTACAGCTAGCCGCTGACTCTCTGAAAAGCAAAAAAGCGACGGGTCCAGATGGAATCCCAATGGAAGTACTGAAGGTAATGGCCCGACTCCATCCCCAAGTACTACTAAATATGTACAACCGTTGCCTTGAGGGGTTTTTGCCCCTCTCACTATACAAGAAAAATAGTTTTACTTGCTACACTAGATGTGAAGGACGCATTTAATTCTGCGAGGTGGACGGATATGTTAACAGCATTAACAAACACCTTCCATGTACCAGATTATCTTCTGCGTATAATGCACAGCTACCTCCAAGATGGGCAGCTATTGTTCGAAACCATGGAAGGACAATGCAAAAAAAAGGTCACGGGTGGTGCCACCCAAGGGTCTATTTTGGGTCCGGATTTGTGGAACGTCGCATACGACGTCATCTTGCGAATGAAGATACCTGATGACACTTTCATGGTAGGGTACGCGGATGATATAGCGGCGCTGATAATCGCCCGAAATATAGATGAAGTGCAACGTAAGCTTAATCAAGTTATGAGGAGAACTAGCTCTTGGCTGAAGAGCCACGGGTTGACCCTAGCAACAGAGAAAACAGAATTAGTTCTCCTCACGAGATGACATATGGCGACTGATGTGTTATTTCAAATATCAGTAGCCCCACGGCCGGGAAGCGGAGGTTACTGATATCAGTCACAAACTCCATCCTTCTGTACGGGTGTAAGATATGGGAAGAGACACTCAAGATGGAGAAGTATAGGAAACAAATAGCAACGGTACAACGTCGTGGTGCACTCAGAATATGTAGTGCCTACAGAACGGTTTTAAAACCTGCTGTCTTAGTTATTGCCGGTGTAATGCCAATTGACTTAATGGCAGAGGACAGAAAAAAATATACGATCCCAAGAATATTCTGGGCCTTGTAGAAGCACGAAGTGCGGCCAAGGAATACGCCATGCAACGCTGGCAGGGCAGATGGGAAACAGATAACCGTAGAAGATGGACAGCAAGGCTGATTGCGAACCTAATTGAGTGGATAGATAGGAAACATTGGGACCTAAATTATTTTTTTCGGGTCATGGGTATTTTCGCAAGTACTTATTCACGATGGGGAAGGTGGATGACTCATCGTGCATTTATTGTGATGCTTCCGTCGATGAAGTAGAACACACTTTTTTCGCTTGTGACAAGTGGAGGCCGGAAAAGCAAGAACTAGAAAGAAAGATAGACAAAGTAACACCCGATAACATTGTCGATACTATGCTTGCCACAAACTCGAACTGGAATGTAGTGGCACAGTATGTTGAAGTAATCCTTCGGGTAAAGAAACCAGATATGGAAAACTACAGCCAAATGTAAAAAAGGGGAAACCATAAGAAGGTAATACACGAGACACCATCTTGAAGAAATACGAAAAGTAGTTCCAAGATGGATTATTGTCTGGAAAAGAGGAGGTTTTTAGTGGGTGCAAGTCCCACATAATGCATTTTCCACCTCAAAAAAAAATATTATATGTTAGTCCCGAATGGCGATAAACCTATAGGCCTGAAGGTATAGTGTAGTCCGGTTACTCCTTTAAAGAAGTTACCAGAGATGAGCTTATTGCAAAGTTCTTATACTCTTATGACATCAGCCTTCCGCCATTCACGCTTTTTGTTTCCAAGATTTTAAAACGTATTCGCGCTTCTTTATAGGCAATATTCTATTGCTGGACAGCAAGACCAATCATTTTTTAGTTTAATTTTTACCATACCTATATAGATGCCTGGACAGTACCAAAGTTTTTAATACTTCCCATAGAGTCTATTATACTGAATATTCGAGCTCATTACCTCATTTAGTAGTATCGACTTAAACGATTCACTCGGTTTACATTTGATGGGTATTCGTTTAAAAATACTGAAAATATTTACAAAATGTGAATGAAGACGTCGCACGATAACAAAACTTCAGAAAACGAAAAAGAAGAAGAAGAAGATGTGGAAGATGTAAATGTAAATGTTTCTTAACTCTCTCTCTTAAAAGATCTTTTTAAGAAAACTTAAGCTTAAATATTTATTTAAAAAATTCTTTTTTTATGAATGAAACATAGATATTACAATTATTTTACATTATGCTCTAATGGAATGTATGAATGTGCACAGGGTGCATCTAAGCAAATATATATATAAACGTATTTACCGTTATATACATTATTTACTTTACTAATAAATGCTATAATACCGCGATAGATACATCTTAATGTACATCTTCAAAATATATTGTATAGAAGGTATACGGCCATTGCACACATCAAATGCATTTTGATATAGGGTAACTTAATTTAATTGATACAAATGAATAAAACGAAAATTAGTGATTTGGCTAGATATTACATATTGATGTGATGTTGCAAATGTTCGGGATACGATCAAAAGTTATCCTGTAACAATTTAATCGATTCACCCTGTCTAGAATATGTATAGAAATATCCAAACAAGTAGATTTTCATCTATATAGACGAGTTCAGGAATCCGTAATGTAAATATTATTTTATTTTGTAAATAAACTAATTCCATTTTTTTTATATCGTGTTTAGGTTTTTTGGACCACCAATTGAATATGCGTCTAGGTATATAGATATATGTAGTATATGTAATATATGTTGGCCTGGAATTTCATTCATATAAATATGTTATAAAAATACACTTATACGGCATCATAACTAACTATATGTAATCTAGTGTATACATGTAAATTGAAAACTATTTGTATTTAACGCGATCGCATATTATCACGTACAAATGCATTCATTTTTAATGTGGGGTATATACATGAAAAATTTAGTTAAATTTAATTAGAACCGAAATGAAAATGTGTGAATTGTACAATTTATATATAGGTGGCCCTACAATGGTGGGCGATTGCTTATTGTTTTAGTGTTATAAATTCATTCACTAAATTCATAAAAATATTCTAAAATGGGCGCCAATTTGTAATCATATTAATTTTGGTAATTTTATTTGTTTTACAGACTACCGTCGTAAAATTATCGGCATATTTGAAACAACTCTTGCTTTGGAAAATATTGGTTTCGATTTTGTTTTTTTTTTTTTTTTTCAAAATGCATATTTCTGTTTTTTGTTTAGTTTTATTGTTTTAAAATGTAAAACTACAATTCCCAATCGTCGTAGCGCGTGAGTTTAATGTCGAATCAAGTTCACAATAAAACGTAGACAAATATACAGATTGTAAAGCAATACGATCCAAAGCAACAATAAATGATATTTTCAATATCGTTGAACGAGTCTCAAAACATAGAAGTTTAAAACATTCAGCTTGTGAAATAGAAATAAAATCTATAGAGTCTATATCAATCATAATCCTCAGTGCAACGGTAATTAAGAAAGAATTTTTGTCCAAGTTTACAAACCATAAATCTAATTGAAATCTTTTCCAGAAACTAGTCAGTGACAACGTCAATGCGTGAAGCTTGGGGTAGAGCCTGATACTCAAAAAGAAACTCGAACACATACTAACTACTCTTTGAAAATTAATGAATTGGATAAAGAAAAATGGAAAGATTCGTTCCTCGAAGCGTTCAGGCATTTCACATCTACAAGAGTATTATGCCACACAATGTTCAGTGATTGTGGTACAAATTACAACAACTAGCACAACAACAACAAAAAGAAGTCGTCGGCAAACTTGGGGAAAGTGGAACGGAATGATATTTTATCCCTCCGGGAAGAACCCAGTTTAGAGGTTTATGGAAAGCAGGAGTAAAGTCAACAAAACACCACCTACGAAGAATCGTTGGTGGCTACCTATTAACTTTCAACGAATTCACATAACCACTCTATATCAAATTAAAGCTTGTCTAAATTCTAGACCGCTAGCCTCACTATCCAACAATGTTGGTGATGATACAATGCTGACATCAAGACACTTTCTAATAGGAAGACAAATAATACTCGTGTCAGAGCCTGACATGACCAACGTGAAGACAGTCACAAGATCGTAACTTAAATAGTATAACAATTCTGGAAACAAAAATGCTCTAAATACCTATCAACCCTCTAAAGAAGACGCAAATGGCTAAGAGAACAATCCAACATCAAGGAAGATGGTAGTTGGTGGTAGATAAGGATAAAGAGCTTTTACCAAATGACTTGATTGATTGATTGATTGTTTAGAATGTACGGCCAAAGACGAACCAGGAACTCCCGGAATACTGTTCAGCTGTTATCCATTCAGCTGTTATCTGTAAAGGTTTCCTGAAACAAAATCTATTATTGAACTAATTGCTATAATTCCTAGGCTGTAATAAATGGGATTATTTTTCGCCTGCATTTGACAAGTAAAAACTACGCCATTACTAAAAATGATACGATACATGCTTCAACAACGCACTGAAATTGTTAAAATTCACTACAAAAATGATCCGGATTTTCATTGAAAAATTATCTTCAGTGATGAGGCCCATTTTCACCTCGGAGGCTGGTGCAACTGTTGCGGCGAATGGATTGCGCTACCGAGCTATGACTAATGATTTTTTATGGCCGGAATTGGAAGATATTGATGTGGACGACGTTTATTTTCAGTAAGTTGGAGCCACGTGCCACACAAGCAACGAAACAATCGCAATTTTGCAAGACAAGTTTCCTGACCGTATTATTTCTCGAAGAGGTGATCACAATTGGCCACCGAGAGCTTGTGACTTAACACCTTTAGACCTTTTTCTTTGGGCTACGTAAAAGATAAGGTATGCCAATGCTATGCCAATGCTCGCCAATCGATTCAAAACCTTAAAGATGGAATTCGTGAAGTTATCGAGGACATACAGCCGCAAATGTGCGAATTGGCATGGAAAATTTCATGAAAAGGATATGGTGCTGCAAGCGAAGCCGTGGCGGCCATTTGGCTGATATCGTTTTCAAATGTTAATGGTTCTTAAATATTATAATCTTGAACTTAAACTAATTGTGAGCTTTTCAAATAGTTATATACGATTTAGGAAATAGCAAAAGACAAAGGAAAATCATTTACAATCAATCAAATTTTAGGTCTTAATCAATCTAATCGATAATTAGAAATTTAAGACAGTTTGTTATCCGATTTGACTTTTATAGGATTTGTACTATCCAAAACAAATTTTGGAAAACTTTACCTTCATTTCGCTCTCATTATTAATCTAAACTATATAGATGTCGAAATGTAGCTTACACTACGTGAAATACTATGCCAACCAGATAATCACGTTCAGTAGAAAAATGATGCAACTAATCCAGTATATTAACTGCAGTAGCATTTGTTTATATGATGAATTCCTACAAATACGGTGATGCATCAAATTTGGAAATCCAAAATCCTAAAGTACCTAAAAAATGCTAAAGAAAGGCGGCGCAAAATACAACGCCTAAAAAACAGAAGGATGACCACGCTGTGCAAAGAGAACTTCTGATTACAGGAAGATCCGTTCTAAGTGAGATAAACATAGAAGTAAAATTCAGTATCAAAACTGTATACAGTTGGCTTCGTGAAGCTTATGTTGTACAAAAGAAGCCACTTATAAGCCAGAAAAATAAAAAACCGGCTAATATTTGCTCGTATCCACCTAGTGAAACCTATCGAGTTCTGGCGCAAGATATTGAAACAACGAATCGAATATCTCCTTAGATGGAAGCTACGGAAAGCTATACTTTTATTCGCAACCTCAACAAAGAAAGTATCGTAACACAACAATGCCAACTCGGCACAGCAGAAGAGGCGAAGCAATGGCTTGAGGGTGTTCCAGCTACAATGGCATAGGAGATCTCACAATGCTGCAGGGAAAAGCTACTTCAAACACACATTTAGACGCCCTTATTATGCAGTGGTTTCCGGATGTAAAATGGCAAGAACAGACTTCCCATTGCAGCAAGACAATGCTCCAATCTACAAAAGCAAATTTTTATTTATTTTTTGTCTTCCGTTCTCTATCGTTTTCCATTTTTTTTTCAGAGAAACTACTATTATAACCATTTATTTAAGGGTAACCGCTCAGAACTGGACATTTTAAAACTGGATATTTCAAAATAGGATTTGACAAAACGAGATAAGGTACAAAACTGGATATTTCAAAATTGGATAATTCAAAACGAGATAAAGTTCAAAACGAGATATGGTACAACACTGGATATTATAAAACAGGATATTTCGACATGTGATTTAAACTTAAAATGATTTTTGGGTAAGTTATGGAATTTGACCAATTAGGAAGGAACTCAGTGATTTCTTACCCGATTATGATGAAATTCGATATGTAAGATGAAAATGGGATTTTGAAATGATTTTTGATACTTCTGGAATATGGCCAATTAAAGAGGAACTCGGCGAGTTCTTAACCGATTTTGATGAAATTCGATATGTAGGATGAGAATGTGATTTTAAAAAGATCTTTGGGCAAGTTCTGGAATATGGCCAGTTAGAAAGGAACTCAGTGATTTCTTAACCGATTTAGAGAAAAATTAATTAATTTTCATCAACATTTTTATCCTGCATATCGAATTTCATCAAAATCGGTTAAGAACTTGCCGAGCTACCTCTTAATTGGCCATATTCCAGAACTTTCCCAAAAAATCATTTTAAAATCCCATTCCCATCCAACATATAGAATTTCATAATAATCGGTTAAGAACTCACCGAGTTCCTTCCTAACTGGTCATATTCCAGAACTTTCCTAAAAAATCATTTTAAGTTTAAATCACATGTCGAAATATCTTGTTTTGAAATATCCAGTTTTGTACCATATCTCGTTTTGTACCTTATCTCATTTGAATTATCCAATTTTGAAATATCCAGTTTTCTACTATATCTCGTTTTGTACTCGTTTCGTTTTAAAGTATCCAGTTTTGA
The DNA here is from genome assembly GCA_963556175.1 of Tipula confusa. NCBI lineage: Eukaryota > Metazoa > Arthropoda > Insecta > Diptera > Tipulidae > Tipula > Tipula confusa. The sequence continues at coordinate 172,775,988 of OY744476.1, read as the reverse complement.
ATTATCCTGTTTCGTCAAATCCAGTTGTAAAATATCCAGTTTCGACCGGTAATTTAAGATCCACTTTATCACTTCACAAACACGCACGCACACGCACAAAGCTACTCCGAAGAGCTTTTACCAAATGGTTTATAACAAAAATACAGTTACATCATGGTTCAGATGGACTAAAGTAAGAGTGGTAACCCTAAAGCATAACAACAATATAGTGGAACGTAACGTATAACATGACTTTGATTGGGCTACATTTATTCTTAGGTAAAACATTTTCGCCAATATTTAATTTTGTAGCACTTGTAATGTGATTCTGTATTATTTATCAGTGACCAACTTCATTGTTGTTTGCATCGGCTTCTTCTTAGGTGTAATTGGTTGTTTTACTTCTTCAAGTGCTTTTCACCGTGCTCCACACGTGCTAGTACGTCAGTGTTTGGGGGGAAGTTTTGTTGAGTCATACTACCTTCTGGAGAAGACTTTGCCCTCCTTTTCTTGCTTTAACTTTTCTTCCTTTTAAATACCAAATCTCTTTCTATTATTAGTTCTTCTTCATCAATAATATCCATAATAAATCTTTTAATTGTGTCTACACCTTTTATAGCCAATTTGAGGTGGCTTATCAGATTCCTAAGTTGGTAAATCCTTTTTTTAAGTATTCGTTTTTTTTAACAACACAACTTCATTTCATTAAATCAATTGATTTGTAATGTTAAACCAATTTTTTTTAAATTTAATTTATATTGATTTTGAAGTTTTGTGTCAAATAAAGTGTATATAAATTAGATTTTCAACGATTGAACATTACCAATCAATTGAATTAACCGTTTTATGACAAATGCGTCATCAAGCATTTGTCATAAAACGGTTAATTCAGTTGATTGGTAATGTTCAATTTTCATAAAATCTAATTTATATTAATTTTAAAATTTTTTGTTAAATAAAGTGTATATAAATTAATTTTTCGGTAATTTTATGACGTATTTATCAAAAAACAGTTAATTCAAATGATTTGTAATATTTAATCAATTTTTTAAAATCAAATTTTTATTAATTTTAAAGGTTTGTGTCAAATAAAGTGTATTTAAATTAGATTTTCAGCGCTTACATGATGTATTTGTCATAAAACGATTAATTCAATTGATTGCGCATATAAAGCAACTGAGCCTGATGGATTACCATCAATTGTCCTATAGACTATCATTTATCTCTAGCTAACCCTTTTGCTAAATTAGTTCAATTGTCAATGAACTCTGGCATTTTAACCTCTATTTGGAAAACAGCAAATATTCAATCGATTCCAATTGCATTGTTGTCGACCTTATCTAAAGTAAAGGAATCTATAGTGAATTTTCACATTATGAACTATCTCGAAAGGCATGCGCTTTCATCAGATTTCCAATATGGGTTTCGTAAGAATCGCTCTTCAGGCGATCTTATCACCTATTTAACTCATTTTTTGGGCAAAGGATTGAAAAATATGGTGAGTCAATTGTCGTATTTCTAGATATTTCAAAAGTGTTTGATAGAATATCGCATCAATGTATGATCACTAAAATCAATGTATGATCACTTCGGTCACTGAATCTTGATAGTTCTTTTATTCAATGGATGGAGAATTATTTAATGGAACGATCGATCAAGGTAGTATTATAGACGGTATTTTATCCGACTCGTATGAAATCAATGCTAGTGTACCGCAAGGTTCATCTATGTCGCCTTTATTTTTGATCTATATGAATGATATTTTCACATTGGCATGATGTCACATCCACTGTTTTGCTCATGATACTACAGTGTCTGCTTCTATTGTGTTTAACATCCAATAGGACTGCAATTCCCATATTTAACTTGCTCTCGTCAAATCATTAATAATTCACTTCTGACTTGCATTGACAAGGTCATTGAATGGGGCAAATCTAATAGGGTAGAATTTAATCCACAGAAGTTTCAAGCTTGTCTTTTTACAAATATTATTTTGGTAACTGTTCTTCTGTGTGGGGTTGGCCCAGCAAAAAAAGCTGAATCATCTCTTGTATCGCTAAACAACAACGTCTGGAGGGTAAATATGCTTGATCCAGACGGTTATTTAATTTCAACAGCATAGAATGATACAGGCCTTCAATGGTATACATATGAAGACTAAAATTCCAGACCTATTAGAGTAGTTGCTAGGAGTTTACATCAAACATACACACCAGATGAGATAATTGAAGACCTTAAAAGAAAAAATTAACGGTCTTAGATACGGTTAATATGTTTAAAACCGAAAGAAAGCCTACCGACAACGGAGGGGGTACTGTTAACTAAATAAAGGTACCACTATTCCCTCTGACCTTTACAAGAGAAAATTGAGAAAATATTCAACATTAGGAACATCTTTGGAATGGTTGTCCCCGAATGAAGCCACTGAAAAAGGCAACAGGGATCATACCACTTCAGATCAAAATGTTGGAATTCAACAAGCTAAAATTTGCTTTATCTGATCCCCCCTCACTAAACAACGTAAAATGAACAAAACACTAAGAATACTAACCTGGAATGCTAATTGACTTCTACAGCATCTTGTAGAGCTAGAAATCTTTTTGAATAGTGAAAAAATTGATATATGATTAATAGCGGAAAGCCGTTTCACTAGAAATTCTTATACAAAAATAAAAGGTTACTCTTATTATCATTCTATACATCCAGCAGAAAGAGCTAGGGGTGCAGCAACTATCTTTATTAGAGAAATCATGAAACACTTCGAAGATGTCAAACTCGAAATAGAGACAATCCAATTTGTATCACTTAGCGTGCTACTAAATAACAAGAAGCTACGGGTTGCTGCGATATATTGCCCACCAAAGCATGAACTTAAAAAAAGAATTGAATATTCAAATCGCAGCATGAGATTGCTTGCTCCTTATGCCAAAAATAAATCTCACAAGAATGAAATTTATACACAGGAAATAAGAAATCTGGTTAGAGAAAAGCAGAAAATTTGCAAAATCTGGCATAGAAATAGAGCACCAGAGAGCAAAACTATTTTCATCCAGCTTAAAAACCTGCTGCAGAAGTTGAAAGAAAGCTGCAGAAAGAAAGTGAAAGCTTTATGGAAAGCTACAAAAGAACTAAAAAGATCAAAATAGCAGATACCACCAATCAAAAAAGAAGATGGTACTTGTTCCAAAACCCCCAAAGATAAAGCTGATCTTTTTGCTGATCTTTTTGCTGAAAATTTGGAAGAAACGTTTAAACATTTAACTAGACAAGCAGCAGATGAAAATACGTTTCTCATACAAAAAGAAACCAGAAAAATGTCTTAAGCAGTTGCTACAAATAATTAATGCAGCATTTAGAATGAAATATGTTCCTCAGCAGTGGAAAATAGCAAAAGTTATTATGATACCCAAATCTAATAAGCCACCTAATGAGAAAACGTCTTACAGACCTATATCTGTATTACCATCATTGTCCAAGCTGTTTGTAAAATTACTCCTCAAAAGGATGAAACCTCTGATTGAAGAAAGACACCTGTTTATTCCACCAATTTGGTTTTAGAGAGAAACACTCAACCGTAGAGCAGGTACACAGAGTCACTAACGTGATTGAGAAGACGCTTAAAAACAAAAAGGTTTTAGGGACCACCGTTTCCAAAATGTCTGCACTCGCATTTGCAGGTTTTGCCACATCGATAATCATGATGGTTTACTTCTTGCAAATCAGGCTCTGGTAACGAAACTAAAGGGGAGCCAATCAAAAAATGTCCGGGCGTCAATGCATTTTATGTATTTACATCCTCACTAATAGCACATAATGGACGTGAGTTCAATAGCGCTTCAATTTCGGTTAATACTGTATACAATTGCTCATATGTGCTGCTTCATGGATTTGATATAGGCTTTCACAGCACACCAAAGTGAGGCGATCGTGCTGGTATATAATGAAATGAGATCTTTTACCACCTTGCACTTGCCACGTCCTTCACGATTACGAATAAATATAGTTCCAGCATAATCCACACACGTGTACTGAAATGGGTGACTCTGGTTTACGCGGAATTTTGGGAGATTCCCCATTAATTGGACGTTTTGATGTTGTTTCATTTTGAAACACGTAATGCACCTTCCTAATTTACGCCTTACTACTCTTCTACAATCCAGTATCCAGAATTTGCAAAGAAATTCTGGCCCTTGCCACCACAATTCGCTCTTTTCTAGTGCTGAAGGGTTAATTCCTCTTGATACTATTTCGGCTGGATTCTGGCATGACGGTACGTGAAACCATCTTGAATGAGGAATTCCCTTCAATATGTGTGTTATTCGATTATCAACGAAACATTCTTGTTTCCGGGATGACGGGGTAAGCTATGATAGCACGATGGTGGAGTCATTCCATGCATACACTTCTAATTGTTTATACAAATTTCACCAACCGACTTTCGACTAACGCTGCGCACAATTTCAAACGTGGCAATGACATCTGTTTGATGGGTGCCTCTGTAGATTTAGCTACGATCATTCGAGTTCCAACGACAAAAAGACGACGGCTCCATACGCTTTCTATGATAGAACGGTATGATAGAACGGGGAAGTTCACTATCTTCTAATTTAACTAATTGTGATCTCACCTTAATCCAATCATAATTTATATTAGGGGGTAACAATTCATCCCACGAAATTTTACTCACCCACAAACGTTGAAACATCATTTTGATTACTACAGTTACGGGGGCCAACCAGTCAAGGGGGTCGAATATTCTGGCCGACTCTGATAACAAACTTCTTTTTGTATGGTGCGTTCGATTATCTAAATGCACCTTAAATTTAAAAAAATCTCGTATTGGACACCACATTAATCCAAGTGCTTTTACGGATTAGGTGTCATCGAACATGATCCGGGTTATCTTCTGGACGATTCGGATAGATAGATTGCATCCGTTCTCTTGAATTTGATACCCATTTACGCAATGTAAATCTACCTTTAGCCATCAAACTTGACATTTGATGATAAATGATTTGTGCGCTGTCGAGATCGTTGCTTCCAGTAATCATATCGTCAACATAAAAGTCATTTTTTACGATGGCTGATGCCGCAGGATATTCGTCAGCGTAATCACCAGCAAGCTGGTGCAGTGTACGTATTGCCAGGAAAGAAGTGCAAGATGTCTCATATGTTACCTTGAATATCCTTGACTTCTTTTACATGATCCATCATATACCACTCTCAAGTTTGTGGAGCTACTTAATTTCTTTATTACGGCATGGTAAATAAAAATTGTGACGGTTGCGTTCGCTCATTGGCACCAATTCCATGTGGTGCAATTGCTGATACTCTTCCACAAATTTTGTATAGTCTGTTGCAAATTCCGTATTTCTGGTAAATTTGCGTTCCATATTTAATAGTCGCTTGGTAGCATTGTACAACGAATCGCCAAGTGACTGTGGTGCCTTCGTAAATGGCAACCTAACAATATATCGTCCAGTTGATAATCTTGTTATTGCGTTAACATAATGTTTTTCAGCTGGGTGGACATGACCATTAGGATTGCGCGGCTCCTGCAACCTTTGTGGATGATACAATGTTGGTGGTTGGAAGAGACAACCACCAAATTACAGTACACCGTGAAACAGATTGTCCAATGGACAAAAACATCGAGAATAAAATTGAATGAGCTAAAATCAGCCAATACAACTTGATCACCTACCTATTTACATAAATAGGCAGGAGATACCACAAGCGAACACGGCAAAAAACATTGGTATGACGCTCGACGTCAAGTTCCTTTATAGCATGCGATGCTGCCATATATTCGGATTCGGTCGTCGACAGGGCAACTAATTTTTGCCGTTCCGATCCCTAACTGATAATGCCATTCCCAAACATGAAAACATAGCCAGATGTAGATCGTCCAGTTTTTTTATCACCCGCATATTCAGCATCGCTGTAACCGCAGAAATTCAAATTATTTTCGCCTTCAAATTGAATGCCCATATCAGTCGTTCCCTTGATGTACTTTAGAATGCGTTTGACTGCATTCACATGAGCCTCAGCCGGTTTGTCCAAATAACGACTAACGTTACCAACCGCAAAACTAATATCTGGTCGTGTTCCCACAGCCAAATACATCAAACTGCCAACTGCTTTACGATACGGAAAATCGATTTCCCCATTTGCTTCGAAGTCGCTCAAATTTTGTGTATTTTCCGAAGGTGTTGCTACCGCATTACAATCTTTCATTTTAAAATGATTGAGCACCTTTTTCGCATATGCCTGCTGACTGATATGAATCGATTTCGAACTCTTTTCTCAAATGTTCCATTACAGGTAAAATGTCTTTTTCATTTTCTACAGCAATCAAACCATCGTCAACATAAATCATAAGAACCATCATCCCATTTTTACCATTACATACGAAAACGCAAGGATCCGATTTGCATACAAACTTTTAACCAGTTTGCAAACTCGACCACTTCCATCGTCATAGCCAATCGGTCGACTCATGTAGACGTTTTGCTCTAAATCGCCATTTAGAAAAGCGGTTTTAACATCGAACTGTATCAACTTCATTTGCTTTGACGCTGCCAAAGCCAAAACAGCACGAATCGATGTATACTTGACGACTGGACTGAAAGTCTCTTCATAATCTATCCCGTATTCTTGAGTGAAACCACGCACGACCAATCGTGCCTTATAACGATCGACGCTTCCATCTGTGTTCAGTTTTAGCTTAAAAATCCAACGGTTATCAATTACCTTTTTATCATTCGATGGATTTACCAAAATCCATGTACGATTCTTGACTAGCGAATCATACTCTTCATCCAATGCCTTCTCCCACTGTGTGTGATCAACCGATTCAATTGCCTGCTCGTACGTCCTTGGCTCTTCGTTAATTGCTAACATTGCCAAATGATTTACCGATGAAAAATATGATAAACACATTTGACTGCTTTGGAATCAAACTTTTGTCGCTTCTCCTTTGGAACGTGAACAAAAACTTTCGATCCGAAAATTCGAAAGTAATCAATTTTTACTTGTTTGTTGTACCACAATTCATACGGTGGTTTATCCGCAACATTGCTCGTACCACTTCGGTTTAAAACATGTACTGCCGAATTTACTGCGTCCGCCCAAAATTCCTTATCCATTTGTTGCGAATGGATCATGGTTCTCGCCGATTCAACAATCGTTCGCATTTCTCGTTCTGCACAACCATTTTGTTCTGGTGTATACGGTACTGTGCGTTGATGATGAATTCCATTGTCATCGAAAAACTTTTTTATCACATCGTTGACAAATTCTGTTCCATTGTCCGATCTCAAAATGCGAATGTTGTGTCCATCTTTCAACTTAGTGAATTTCTTGATGTTGTCTGCAACTTCAGATTTCTGTTTCAAGAAATATACGAAACGAAAATGTGAGTAATCGTCTTTAAGTAACAAAAAATATCTTGAACCACCGAGCGAAGTAATTTCCATCGGCCCACACACGTCTTCATGAATGATTTCACCACACTTTGTTGATTTTTCTTCACGACTTTTGAAGCTTTCACGATGCTGTTTTCCGTAAACACATGCCTCACACGTAAAATTCTCATCAACGAAATCAATTTCCTTTCCCTCCAGAAATTTCTTAACGTGTTTAATGTTTTGATGTCCGAGTCGCTCATGCCATGTGCGAAGCGAAACTCTTTTGTTAGCCACATTTGCCATAGCCATATTGTTTTCTGTTGGCCTCACCACTTTGAACAACATCTGGTACAATTTTTGGTCTCGACGTACTCCCACTGCAACAATACTGTCACCTTTTAACAATTCACAGCGTTCGTTGTTCGATCGAAGTTGATGCCCACGATCCATTGCCTTTCCTGATGAAACTAAATTCAATTTGATTTCGGGTACATATAACACATCCACAATTCGCTTGGGAACCCATTCATTTCCATTAAAAGCAAGAATGTTTATATCGCCTCTTTCTTTGGCCTTGATCGTCGCGCCATTTCCAACTGTAATCACTTCCGATGTTTCCACAAGTTTTTCAAAACATTCACGACTGTTGCACATGTGGTCACTTGCACCTGAATCCAAAACCCAGCCGTCTCTTTTATTTGTAGAAAGCGAAATATGACACATAAGAGCATCAGTCGATGTCGACGCATTTCCTTGCTTTGTTTCCATGCCATTTTTCTTTTCAGGGCACTCATTTCTAAAATGACCCTTTTTACCACAACCGTAGCACGAAAATTTTGACTTTCTTTCTTTGTTTCCGTTTTTCTTGCCTTGATTCGACAAACCCTTCCAATTATTTTTCTTTGAAAAATTTCTCTTTGCCACTTTCGACTTTTCCTTGTGACCTAAGTCGAAGTTCTTCAGCCATTAACCGTGAACGTAGGTTTGTTATGGTTTGCATATCCGAACTCGTCGATTCCCATGCACTGTGGAAATGATTGTATTCCGCAGGTAACGACATTAGGATTTTTGTCATGACCATTGAATCAGAAATATTTTCATCCTGATCTTTCATCTGCTGCACGATTTCCATTAGTTTTGAAAAAAAAATTGCAATGTCATCACTGGGCTCCTTTACGAAACTTTCGGCTCGTTTACGAAACTGTAATATTTTTGTTGCAAAAACAAAATATTTGACTTCGACGTTTGCTCATAAGTACTTTTGAGCGTCGTCCACATTGAATATGAGTTTCGCAGTTCATAATTTGTAGTAACGGTTGTTTCTTGCACGCAGCCTAAATTGCACGGCGTGCTTTGGCATCTGACTTTTTCCACGCAATAATTTTTGTATCATAATTATCACCGTCTGTATCTAGAGCCAATTCGCTACCATTCACTTGCTTCCAAAAACAATTCACTTGCTTCCAAAAATTGCTTAATCTGAAATTTCCACGTGAGCCAATTACTGTCACCCTCCAACCGATCTATTCCCATTTTTTCGTTATCCATGGTTTTATTAAATTAATTTTTTTTTGTTCTAGAAAATTCCCGTCGAAATCGCAGTAAAAAAAAACACAACGTGCTCGTCAACTATTAAACAAAAAAAACATACACCGACACGATTTTCTTCCAGAATGTTACCGAAGACTGCACACAAAAACTTTTCCAGAATTATATACCTAATTCGTTTCCTAGAATTCACTATACAGTTGCAAACAATTCCATTAAAATGAATCACTGTCCTTTGCACAAAAAAATTTCACAATGGCCGTCAATATTGCACATTCGAATTCCTTTATTTTTCCTCCGCACGAATTTCACAGTGGCAAAATGTGTGTAATTTTTTTGATTTTTTTTTTATTATCTTAAATTCACTATTTTAACAAAAACTGGGCCCATAACCTGTTCAAAATAATTGAACTCTCGTGGCTGTTAATAAAGATGCGAAAAATAAAACGCCAAGCGATTTATATAGAAAAGTTTTTCTTGTGTTACGTGTTTATTCAAAGAAAAAAATAAACCGAAGTGAAATGGCGCTTCTTTTACATAAAAAAGCATAAAGCCGAGCTATAAACAGTATACTATTACTAACGTACGTGCGCCATCGTACGTAAACAAACTTGAACTAAACATAATGGCGCTTTCGCTAAATTCAACAAAATAAATTAGATTTTTGGCGATTACATGCCGTTTTGTCATACAACGGTTAATTCAATTGATTTGTAATATTTAACCAATTGTTTTAATATTTAATTTATATTGATTTTAAAGTTTTGTGTCAAATAAAGTGTAAATAAATTAGATTTTCGGCGATTTTATGACGTATTTATCAAAAAACGGTTAATTCAATTGATTTGTAATATTTAACCAATTGTTTTAATATTTAATTTATATTGATTTTAAAGTTTTGTGTCAAATAAAGTGTAAATAAATTAGATTTTCGGCGATTTTATGACGTATTTATCATAAAACGGTTAATTCAATTGATTTGTAATATTTAACCAATTGTTTTAATATTTAATTTATATTGATTTTAAAGTTTTGTGTCAAATAAAGTGTAAATAAATTAGATTTTCGGCGATTTTATGACGTATTTATCATAAAACGGTTAATTCAATTGATTTGTAATATTTAACCAATTGTTTTAATATTTAATTTATATTGATTTTAAAGTTTTGTGTCAAATAAAGTGTAAATAAATTAGATTTTCGGCGATTTTATGACGTATTTATCAAAAAACGGTTAATTCAATTGATTTGTATTATTTAACCAATTGTTTTAATATTTAATTTATATTGATTTTAAAGTTTTGTGTCAAATAAAGTGTAAATAAATTAGATTTTCGGCGATTTTATGACGTATTTATCATAAAACGGTTAATTCAATTGATTTGTAATGTTTAGTCAATTTTATTAAATCTAATTTGTATTAATTTTAAAGTTTTGTTTCAAATAAAGTGTATATAAATTAGATTTTCGGCGATTTTATGACGTATTTATCATAAAACGGTTAATTCAATTGATTTGTATTATTTAACCAATTGTTTTAATATTTAATTTATATTGATTTTAAAGTTTTGTGTCAAATAAAGTGTAAATAAATTAGATTTTCGGCGATTTTATGACGTATTGGTCATAAAACGGTTAATTCAATTGATTTGTCATTTTTAACCAATTTTTTTAAATCTAACTTACATTAATTTTATAGTTTTGTGTCAAATAAAGTGTAAATAAATTAGATTTTCGGCGATTACATGACGCATTTGTCATAAAACGGTTAATTCAATTGATTTGTAATATTTAATCAATTATTTTAATATCTAATTTATATTAATTTTAAAGTTTTGTGTTAAAGAAAGTGAAAAAAAATAGATTTTCGGCGATTATATGACGATTATATGGCGATCATAAAACGGTTAATTCAATTGATTTGTAATGTTTAATCAATTGTTTTAATATCTAATTTGTATTAATTTTAAAGTTTTGTGTCAAATAAAGTGTAAATAAATTAGATTTTCGACGATTACATGACGTATTGGTCATAAAACGGTTAATTCAATTGATTTGTAATGTTAAATCAATTTTTTTTAAATCTAATTTATATTAATTTTAAGTGAGTGCGGATGAGATTGATAATTCTGCCACTGTCCCTTACCCGCTTTATAGTGTAATAGAAGTCACTTAAGAGTATAAGATGGTCAAGCCTAGTAGACGCATTATACTTCTAAAATGGAGATAAAGCAAACAAAATTATACTTTAGAAAAGTAAACGGTTATCTGACATATTCATAATTTTTTTAACCACATGTAATATTTATACATTTGGAGGCCATCAATTTATTTTGTCGTAAGCAAAACGCAGTCAATGCCATAAAACTATTTATCAACAAACCAAGAGAAATAGTTTTACTATATACATACTATATAGTATATATGTATATAGTTAATGCGTCGCAACATAATTGTATGTATATTTGTTTGTGTGTGTTTTGTATATTCGAATATTTAGTTGCACTCTATTTACAAAATCTAAAATGTAACGAACTAAATACTTTTCCTTTTCAAATGGGTAGAGTGTACCCCGCACAAAATAAGATATTATACCCAGCACACACACACACACGCACTTGAATATACATACATACGTAAGCACAAACACATATCTAAACATCATTTAGATTAGAAATAAAAATAGAAAGAAAAAACTTTTGAAAAAAACAGAAGTGATGGCGCATATCGTTCATTGACCTTTCACAAAAAAAATTTTTTTTTTTTTTTTAAACTGATGAAAATAAATACATACATTCAAACAAACAACAAACTTAGAAATGTTGTTTGTTGTTGTCATTGTGTTGACGTTGTTGTTATTTTATTTTAAATACTACGCATTTTTATTTTTTTATTTTTATTTTTTATTTTATTTGTTTGTAGTTTTATTTATTTTTAGTTTGCATTTAAGTGTTTAATTCTATTTTGAAGTTATTAATATTCTCTTCCGTCACATTGTGTCTTATCTCATAAATCATTTTTTGTGTGTATGCGTGAGAGTGTGTGTGTAGTTTTTTTATGATTTCTATTTGTCATTACAAAATATGGTACTATACATTTATGTTTATGTACTCGCGCGCTTATATGTAAAAGAGGCCTTGTAATTTAAATTTTACGATAAATATCGAATTCACCTGGTTTTGACTGACGGCCGGAAATACTAAATTGTATAAAATAGACTATGTACATAATATATAAAATTTAAAATATGACCGATAGATGGCGTACATGACTGGGACTTGTTTTTAACCTCTCTTTAAATGAGTAAATTATAACTGTTTTAAGTCTAAATGTGTAGTGTGTAGTGTAGTGTGTATATATATATATATATATATATATATATTTATAAATTTGTAAGTGTTAGTGTATAGTTTTATTAGCTTGAACAATATATACATATACACTAACGCAAATGCCATCTATTTATTTTAAAATGATTTTGGTAAATACAACTTCAATATACAATTGAACCCCTTGTATTTCTATATATTTTCCTATATATGTTCTAGATGTACACACGACACGATATATACGCACAAATTGTACAACGATGATGCATTAAAATTAATTTAAGGTTAATAAAGCGGTCCGATGACGTCAGAATACGGAAAATGCGTAGTTTTATTGTAATAAATTATTTCTCCTTGACAACAAATCTCAATGTCATGAACAAAACTTCTCGCATCTTTATATATATATATATATATATATATATATATATATATATATATATATATATATATATATAAAATATATATGATATTAAGAAAAGAAATGAAAAATTGTTCATCTCTATAAAACTGTGGTAGGTTATGTTGTAAAAGATATATTCATCGGATGTGATAATTAAATGCGTAGAACGGCACGATTTTGATTAGCTTATAGAATAAAAATTATTCATCTGGAAACGTAGATATATGGTCGAATAGTAAATTCATAATGTGTGTGACCAAAGCTTATATACAGTTGAAGGTGTTCATTGTCGAAGATATTAGGTATTGTGGCCACCCACAGAGAAGATTTTTACAAGAAGTCTTACTAGAAGATTTTTGCTCCATGGCATTGTTGACTTGATTTTCTTCTTCTGACGTCCATTTCTTTAATGTATGACCTATCCACCACAATTTCCATTACTTCATTTCGGTTTCAAATTCAACTGTTAATACTGCAGTAGTACTAATTTTACCCACGAGTCTTGCAAGACAGGACAGATGTGTTTAAAATTATGTATAACATGTTAAATGCATTGTCCGATGTATTTGAAAACAAAGAAGTTTGAATATTGAAGGACAAAAATAAGGGCAAACAATACATTAGCGTAGATAAAGTCAGTCACTTAACTGATGCGGTTAAAGCCTTTAAGGCTGAAATCAAATCGTTAAGGAAAATCATCATTGCTGAGGAAACAGGTTATATGAGGATCCTAGATCCACCAGAGACGTTAGTCTTGCGATGAGCCTCTGGTTTTAATAAAGCCTGCGGCATCAGGATTAGCTATTAAACCACAAAAGCTGACGGCAATAATTTTTTTTGAACTAGTAAAGACTTGAAAGAGGCTGGAGTAGTAGCTATACGCTACATGAAAAGAAATTACCCAGAATCATTGTCTAGGATGTGGATTGCTTAGATAAGTTAGATGACATCAAAACAGTAATTGTTAACCAAAATAACGGTGAAATCACAGAAAAACACCATAAGGTTGGTTTCAAAACTGTCCCTAGAAAGAGCAAGGTCGTCAGTGGGTCGTGTAATAAATGCAAAAATCGTTGGACATGACATTAGGCAAGAAGATTGTTATACTCTATATGCAGGAAACTTTTATGGCTAACGAAAGAGAAGGCGATTAGGCCGAGTAGGCGGTTATTGAGGAAAGTTACCAATTGGGTAAAAGAAGGCTGGACTTCCAGTGATCACCGAGCTGTTGTCTTAACTTTAAAATCTTTAAGCGCAAATAATAGCAATGAATCCTCCAGGCAAGGTTTTCCGATAAACTCTAAAACTTTGCCTCGAACGGTGTCTGTGACAAGTGCACACCATACATTGGTGAAATAACAGGCAAATTACAAAAAAGTAGCAACAATTTGAAAAGTGTATCAAAAAGATTGCGTGAATGTGAATGGTTTGCGATCATTTATACGGGGTGGCCATCGTAATATCGTAATAACTTGTCGGTATGTAAACATTGAATAACTTTTAAAAAAAAATACGATTTCTATACATGAAGTATTTTTATTCAATTTGTCCCTTTGCAATTTATTTGGACTACTTTTTGAATATAATATCAATTAAGTGGTCGCCTCTATTGGTCAAAGCAAAAATGTGACCTTTTTGCTCCATTTTTCATTACCTTTTAGAGCATCTCGGGCGGGATTGTAATTATTTCGGCAAGAAACTTTGCCTTGAACTCGTGAATGGTCTGAGGCTTGCTGGCGTTCACTTTTCTTTTCAAGTAACCCCACAAAAAGAAGTCCGGGGGGGTCAAATCTGGAGATCTGGGTGGCCGTCAATGTTGCCTCATTGGGACATCAAACATTCTGGGAATTTTCGTTGCAGAAACTGAATTGTTTGATTTGCAGTGTGGTTCCGTATTGTTAAAACCTTTTTTATATAAGTTTATTTTAAGGCACTAGCTCCAAGGAAGGAGCCATCTGGCCTGAAAAATATCGCCCCCAACCTACAGAAAATCCCAAACAAACGGCAGATCTGTTTCCAAATCATTTAGAGTAGTCATTTTAACTATATTCAAGACAATCTGCAGAGAAAGATATTACCCCAGCTGACAAAATTGATGAGCACTGAATAAGACCTGTAACAATACATGAGGCTCCAAGGTAAAAAGGTTATGACTTAATAGCCTATACCAAGGTATGACTTAATAACGGATCAAGTAATTAAAAGCTTGCCAGAAAAAGGAAGGAAGAAATTATTGCACATAATGAATGCAGCAATCCGATTAAAATACGTACGAAGGCAATGGAAGGTTGCAGAAGTAATTATGATTCTAAACCCAAACAAACCGCCGAAAGAAAAAGTTTCATATAGGCCTACATCTCTGCTTCCAACGCTATCGAAATTATTCGAAAAGTTACTCTTCTAAAAAGACTGAAACTAATAATAAAAGAAAGAAACCTTATTTCGCCACATCAACTTGATTTCAGGAAAAACACTCGACTATAGAACAAGTTCATAGAATTACCGATGTAATCGAAAAATCACTTGAATCTAAACAAATATGCTACGGGATTTTCATAGATGTGATCCAAGCATTTGATAAGGTACGGCATCAAGGGCTTACATTCAAACTGCATCGGGATCTGCAGAAACATCAATTTATGAGCTATTGAAATCGTATATTTTAGACAGACACTTTCCAGTAAAGTATGAGAATGAATTCTCTGAACTAAAAAGAATAACAGCCTGCAGGAGTACCCCAAGATAGTGTCCTTGGGCCCATTCTTTATCTCCTATATACAAGAGACATGCCCAACACCGATGCAACTATAGCACCATTTGCTCATGATACTGCTATATTAGCGTCAGCACAAAACATAACTGACTCTACCAACAAACTGCAGAAAACCACAAACAAAATATGCAATTGGACAAAAAAATGGCGTATTAACACGCCAAATAAATGACCGCAAACCACTCACATTCCGCAGCAAAACTGCTAAAAAAATGCAATTATGTAGCATGCCTAAATCAATACATAACCGATGTGAATAAGACCATCCAACTTAGTCTAGAAAGATTCATTGAAGAGCATGGTAATGCAGAAACATGGAGCTTCGTATATAAATTCAGTGTAGGAAGACTTAAAACTCTAGAAATTTTAAGTGCAATACTTTCTAATGACACTGTGACAAGTGACCTCGCTTCGACTTCGAGCTCGTAGTGGTACAAAAACCATCTCGCACTTCCTGAACGAGTGTCTAAAAAGAAGGTGTCATGCCATTTTGTGGCATATTACTGGAAAAAGTAATAACAGGTAGGTTGCTGTAAGTGTTTGAGAGAAGTAGGAGGAATAGCAAAAAATAGTTTGGATTCAAAGAAAATCAGTCCACAGAGGTCGCTATGGTGAAAATGATCAACAAAGTCAAACAGTCATAAATACGTTCTTGAAATATTTCTTGACGTACCTGGAGCTTTCAACAATCTGTGGCGGCCTATAGTATTATGAAGATTGTGATTGGTGTGACCAAAGGGTACCCACAAGGATCCGTTCATGGGCCCATAACTCTCGAACATCGTCCCAAATACTAGTATGAACCAAGAAGTAGCATTTGCGGATGCTAAATTTAGATAAGCATTCACAAAGTAGCTCAGAGTATGCTATAAATAAAATGACTGATTGAAGTTGCAGCTATAATATATGGTGCTTTTGTCGACCAAAACAGTAATGGTCCAACTTAAAGGATCGCTCGATATCAGAAGACCTTTTTTGGTGTCGGTGAATGTAGCGAGAATTAAGATGGTCACAACTATAAAATGGCTTGCGAGTAGATTTTAACAAAATCTTGGTGTCACGTTACAAGTCAAAAGGATTGCAAAAAGCTAAAGAAAATTGAAGCCAACCTTATTGGTTCACTCAAAAAGCAGATGCAGAAAGCATCCATTGCAATATGGCATGAAAGATGGAACTATTCGGTGGATGGAAGGACAACTTTTAGTTTTACTTCCAAACATCAGAACATATACGCGCTCGAAATCAACGAAGAGCAGGTTAGTGGAGAATTACGTTCATTCGATTGTTCAGCAATGATTCTGGTTAAGTTAAGTGATCAGTGCATCTTCGTCCTGGTTTGAAAACTGGTTGTTTCTAAAATTTGTATTGATTGCAGGTGAGATTCTGTCAAAAATGATCATGATTTGTTGAAGCTGTGTACATTAAAATGCAGCTTGTTTAAACTGGAAGTGAATTGTCTGGAACACATTTTATCGGGTGAAGGACTGCAAACCAATCCACAAAAGATATCAGCAGTCAAAAAGTGGCCAACCCCAAGAAATGCACAATAAGTAAGGAGTTTCTGGAACTGTACTCGTACTACCGAAGATTTATACCTAGTTTTGCCGACGTCGCGTGAATTTTGCACCACCTACCCGAGAAAAGCCAGAAATTTCAAAGGACAGGGGAGCACCAAACAGGATTTGCAGATCTAAAGAGGAAATTCTGCAGTTCTCCTACGAATTATTGCGTGACCCGAGGAGAATTGTTAGCGGTAGTAGATAGCGTCAAACATTTCCACAAGTATCTGTATGGGCACGAATTTCTTCTGCGAACAGATCAGGCAACGCTTAAATGGCTTATGCAGTTCAAAGAACCAAAAGAACAAAAGGTGAGATAGATCGAGCGACTCCAGGCGTATTCATTCAATTAAAAACAACGGGATAAAACACCTCTTAATATGTTTATGTGAGAAAATCATCCCGCTAACTATAGAGTGTTGCTATTGAATTGCAAAGCATCAAGTTCAAAAGAATGAATGATAAAAATTCAAATTCAAGCAGAAAACCAACCATTCGAAAAAAAGTCCGAAGTAATACGACGAAAAGTATCGGAAATTCCTCGGGAAGAAATAAGCAATTTGACTTACGCTCAAGTATTAAGGAGTAAAGTAAATCAAAGAGAAACTACCCAAAGTGATGATATTATTCAAACTCTGAAATTGATATTAAGTATCTTTGGTGAGCGATTACACACACTTGAGTATAGAACTAAGGGCGCTATCCCTAAACAGAAAAATGGCCAATGATTTTAGAATTATATGCTGGAATGCCAATGGACTAATGCAACACCAACAAGAATTGCAGGTCGTCTTGGAAACAGAAAAAATCGACATATGTCTTATCACGGAAACTCACTCTACTAGACAATCAAATATTAAATTTAAAAATTATCAAGTAAATAAAACCAATCACCCATAAAGCACTGCTAAAGGAGGTAGCGTTGTTATAATTAGAAATAATATCCACCATTACGAAGAGCTAAAATATGAAACAGTTAAAATACAAGCAACTGTTGTTAACGTCAAAACGAAAAATAATTATGTTAGTCTTGTTAGTGTTTACTGCCTTCCGAAACACGCGCTAAAAGAATAAGATTATCTCGAACTCTTCAGTAAACTAGGAAAAAGATACATAATTGGAGGAGATTTTAATGCAAAAAATGTCAATTGGGGTTTTAGGCTAACAACGACTAAAGGAAGAGAACTGCTTAAAGCTATCAGAAAATACGGCAGTGAAACCTTGTCAACTGGAAAACCAACCTACTGGCCTACAGATCAAAATAAAATACCAGACTTAATTGATTTTTTTATAATCAAAAATATATCAATGGTCTTATATACAAGTAGACGAAAGTCGAGACCTAAACTCGGACCATACTTTTGACATTAAGCGAACAAATTATTCAAAAAGAAATAAATCTAAGCCTAATAAATAAACACACTTGTTGGGAATACTTTAGGCAGTCCTTAGAAGAAAAAATTAACCTAAAGGTTCCATTAAAAAGCGAGGAGTAAGTAGAAAACGAAGTTCAAAAATTTGTAAATGATATACAACAATCAGCCTGGGAAAGTACCCCAAAAATTAAATATAAAAGGAAACAACTACCCTAAAGAAATTAGAGAACTCTTAGCATAAAAAAGAAGAGCGAGAAGAATATGGCAGCAAACACGAGCTCCTCAATATAAAACTAAATTAAACAATTTAACCCAACAGTTAAGAAGGGAAATCCAAAAAGTAAAAGATGAGTCAATTAGTAACTGTCTAAAAAAAACTAACTAATGATAGCAGGACTGATTATTCACTTTGGAAAGCAACCGAAAAAATCAAAAGACCAATATTGCAGAACCCTCCAATAAGAATAGAAGGGGGGAAATGGGCTCGAAATAACGAAGATAAAGTTCAATGTTTTGCGGAGCACATCGAAAAAATATTCCAACCACATGATGATCAAACTATAGACTCCCAAATAATAACGATGGAATCTGAAAAAGAAAGTGAAGAAATTCTATTGACTTCACCAAAAGAAGTCATGCATGAGATAAAATTCAATATGGATTCGAAAAAAGCTCCTGGTTATGATCTTATTACTAAAGATATTTTAAAAGAACTACCAAGGAAGGTCTAGTTAAGCTTACTTATCTTATCAATGCAGCATTTAGAATCAAATTTGAGCCCAGTTTGTGGAAAATTGCAGAAGTAATAATGATATCAAAACCTGGTAAACCACCATACGAAACTTCATCTTATAGACCAATTTCGTTGTTGCCAGTTATGTCTAAACTCTTTGAGAAACTACTGATTAAAAGGTTAAATCCGATAATCGAAAGGAATAACTTAATCCCAAATTATCAGTTCGGATTTTGTCGTCAACACTCAACAATACAACGAGAAAGCACTTAAAGAGAAAAATGTCTGCTCCACGATATTTTTAGACGTGGTGCAAGCTTTTGACAAGGTTTGGCATGAAGGACTTAATCATAAGTTAAGAAACCTACTACCAATGCAATTCGCTAAAATACTGGAATCATACTTGAAAGATAGATTCTCTAGAATTAAATTGGCTGAAACTTATTCTGAATTGAAAGAAATAAAAGCAGGAGTACCTCAGGGCAGTATATTAGGACCGATTTTATATTTACTATACACGTATGATCTACCTGAATTAGAAAACAACACAGTGGCGACTTTTGCTGATGACACTGCGATCCTAGCTTTTTGAAAAAGCAACGAAGAATCAACACAAAAATTACAATCAGCTATCTCCGAAGTATATAAATGGACTAAAAGATGGCGAATTAAGCTTAATGAAACTAAATCAGTTCACATAAATTTTACCAACAAACGAGTTGAACATATACCTGTTTCAATAAATCGAGAACTAATACCGTATGCGAACACAGCTAAGTATCTAGGCATGACTCTGGATGCTAAACTTAGATGAAAGGTCTACGTCAAAAAGAAAAATGAAGAACTAAATCTAAAATATAGAAAAATGCATTGGCTGATAGGCAGACATTCTTCTCTATCATCATACAATAAGCTGCTACTTTATAAGCAAATACTGAAACCAATATGGACTTATGGTATTGAACTCTGGGGTTGTACAAAACCCAGCAACGTCAATATCATCCAAAGGTTTCAGAACACGGTACTAAGGAACATCGCCAATGCACCATGGTACGTCAGGAATAGTGATCTACATAGAGACATTAAAGTGGACCCCGTTTTAATTAAAATTAAAAGAAATGCAAGGAAACACGCAGAAAGACTCCAGCAACATGTGAATATAGAAATATAGAGGCAATTCAGCTGTTAACCAACACCAATAATATACGCAGACTGAAAAGACTGAGCCATCCAGTGTAAGCATTGTGAAAGACAGGAGCAAAATAGCAATAGTATCGAAATTACTCGAATCCAAGCCGAAGTTGAGGATCGCTAGAGCAGCTAAAGGATGAGCAAGAGCAAGACGTAGCTACCTGTCCAATATAGTAAAATGGATGAAGCAAGAAAAGAGGCCGGAATGACATAAAATTGCGGCCGAAATCATGACCGTAAAAAGTTATTGGGCTCAGTAAAACACTTAAACAGCATGGCCGCACCTTTTACATATTAATTCATAGGTGATACCTATCTTTCTCACCCCTCCCCCCCCCTCGATTCGATGTTCATTTCATTTTATTCCTTTTACCTGAATTTAACAACAAAACTTAAAAAGAAATGCACGTCGAATCGACAAGGCTCACATCTTTAATTAACTAAAAATTTTAATTTTGATCATCAGAGGAGAACATCTCGAAACTTTATAAACTTCTCTTTGCATAATGGTTTTGTGAAGAAGTCGTAGGTATTCTACAAACAGGAGAATACAGAAATTTATTTTCATTTTCTGGTTCTTGAAATCCTTTCGCACCCAAACGAGCCTTCTTCTCTCCATTTTCTTTCACTTTAAAGACCCATTTCGTAAATAAAGCTTTAGCATCTTTAGGTAGATCACACTCTTTCCAAGTTTTTTGTTTTTTCAAAGTAATTTAACTCGCTCAGTATTGCCTCTTTCCATTCATTTGAATCCTGAGCTTGCTTTAAATTTTAAGGCACATTTTCATCGGCTGTTAAAAAACAATAGGCCGTAAACAACTCAAATTCATCTGAATAAGCTGGTTTCTTTATCACTCTTTCTGAAGAAGTTGTTTGCTTTTCATCAGTTGTTGACTGCATTTCAGTTGACTGTTCAATAGTTTCGTCAACTTTGGTATCATGATTATTGTTTTCAATTTCCGGTTCTTCACATACATCACTGGGCAGTGAATATTTATTCAAATCTTCTCTGCATTCCATAAACTTTTCATCAAAAGTTACATGTCTCTTATTATTCTGTCGGTAGAAGGAAACCAAATTTTGTGTCGGTAGAAGGAAACCAAATCACACCTCTTTCTGATCTAGGATCGAGTTTTCCGCCATTAGGCGGAAATTCATCGACCAAGTTTGACATCCAAAAATTCTTAACTTTGATAAATAATTTCTTCTATTCCAAACCATAGACGGGGTTTTATCCTTTTCTAGAGTTGAAGTAGGTGTCCTATTTAACTCGTAAGCTGATGCTCTAATTGCTTCACTCCATAGATATTTTGGTACACCCGAATCGGCTAACTTGATTCTAACCATATTTTGAAGTTGATCGTTCATTTTCTCTGCTTTACTATTCATAAGTGGGTTATGACTTATTGTATACTCAATCTTTATTCCCTTTTATTTAGCAAAATTTTTTACCATACTTTCGAATTGATTTTCTAATTCAGCAACGATTTTGTGCGGCTTTACTTTTGTTTCTTAATAGATTTACATAAAATGAGAAAAATCATCAAGAATAACTTAAAAGTAGCGTTCCCCATTCCAAGTTGTCGTTCCCCATTCCAAGTCCACAAGAGCTTCAATATTTACCACTTTTCTTTGAACAGTAATTTGTAGGTTCCCTTTTTATTTGTTAGCAGTTCTTTTCCGTTCACCATCCTTATTTTGATACCATCATTTAATAACTCCAAATTATGTATTTGGTCCTGAAAAATCCAGCGACAAACATGCTAAAAAATTAACTCTGGCTTCATTAGCATAATTTTTAGTTTGATCACCACGGCCTTGACCCCTAAAGCAATTTCTATTTCCTCTTTGTGGTCTTCTAGAGTTGTTACCACCTCTGCTTCTATTTTTGGTCAGATTAGGACAATTGTACCGTAGGTGAAATTTACCTCCACATTTGTAACATCCTGACGTACTTAATGTTTTTGTGCCTGCTCCAAATGAGACATCATCTGTTTCACATTTTAATTTCCCATGTATTTTTATTTCTTCATCTAGCAATCGTGATTTTACAAATTCCATTTTAACATTTTCGATTGTTTCAATTGTTTCAATGGCTATTATTGGAGTATCATATTCTAAGGGTAATGTTAATAGAAGATGACAGTTTTTATCAGAATCATCAAGTTCTGACCCAAGACTCTCGAGATCACGCACCAACGTATCAAAAATAAGAAAACGATCTTCCAGGCTACTGTTTTTATCACATTTCAAATTTACGAGTTTTCTCCAATGACTTAGTTTTGAAAAAGTGCTTGTTCTTAGAAAGACTTGCTCTAAAGCATCTAGCATGCCTTTCGCTGTTGTTGCATCCTTATTTAAGTCCAAATGCCTGTCGGATACATATTGAATAATCAAAGCTTTAGCTTTTGCATCTTTCAAAAATATGTTTTTTTGTTTTCATCTGGCACTGGATCCGTAAATATTACTGCGATTCCATTTGAGACATAATTCTAAATTTCCAATTATTGAAATTTGCACCTATCGATAATAGCGCGATCAATTTGACGAACTCATTATAACACAGTTTTATTATTTATTTATAAATTTTATTTAGTTACTCGACTACGGCGCTCTAGGCCCATAACCTGAGAAAATAATAATCTTACTATTATTTAGTTAGTTTATTAATTATATTAGTTATAATATTCAATGTATTAAATTATATGCACGTGGCGTCGAATAACTCGAGTTAATAATGGAAAAACAAAAACACTTAAACAGCATGGCCACCTTTTACATATTAGTTCATAGGTGCTGCCATCTACTGTTCAATGAGTGAACTTAAAGTTATCTTTCTCACTAAATAGTCTCTAGCTAGATTGGAATTCTTCAATAAGTCAACATTCATATCACCAACTAAAATCATATTTCTTGATTTATGAGCTGTAAGATAGTTTATAGCTGTAAGATAGTTCAAATATTCATGCAATTGCTGAAGTCTGTATAAACACAGCAAAGTAAACTTTTCAGATCTTCTTCATCTAAAAATAAATTAAACATTACAATTTTTTAACTAAATAATAAAAAATAAAAACATTAAAGCTTATCAACATCTTCCAATGAATTTATATGCGTGTAGAACCACTCCGCCATCAGTTTTTCTAATCATTATTTGAATTACGCATCCACTGTCAATTTTGCACTTCTTTACAGCATACAGCAAATTTTTTTTAAATGGTTTTTTTCGTTCATTTACATATATTACCTCTTTATTACCAGGATTGACTAAAGATGATGGTATTTTCTTCAATTGGTTAAATTTATCTATAGTTGATAGTTTAATAGTTTTGCCTTTAAAATTAACTATAACTTTCCTAATTTTGTCAGTATTATATATGATTATATATATATATATATATATATATATATATATATATATATATATATATATATATATATATATATATATATATATATATATATATATATATATATATATATATATATATATATATTTATATATATATATGGCGAAAAATACGTGAAATCACAAATTTTTGTAAGTCATGTTTGAATTTTATGATTTTTATGTTTTGAATGTGTAGCCTTGATTAAAACAAACATTTTGAGACACTTAATTTTTTTTGGTTGTTGTTGTTGTTAAAGATACAGGGTGTCAAAATTTGAGAAAAATTATAATCATGGTATTGTATTTATCGCAATAAAATAAAAAATAATTGTCTGATAATTATGATTTTGGGTTCATTTTAGAGGTAAGTTAATAAGGATTTCTAAAAAAATATAAAATTAGTATGTTGTTTAATTCCTTCTTCTCTAAATTTCCCGCCAAAATGTTCTCTTTAAATTTTCTCAAAAACCTATTTTTTTTTTTTTTTTTTTTTATTTAAAGTTTTTGACAACTTATATTTTACAACATATCAAAAAACTAAAATACCGTTATTTTTTGTTTTCTTGCAAAATGCGTTTTAGTAAAAGCAGTATTTCATTTTTATATGGAAAAACTGTATTTCAGTGGATATTTCTCAGTGTTTTGAAATTGTTTACAAAAAGGATAGTTTAGTTAAATTATTAATATTTATTATTGAAATTACATTGCATATATTTAAAATTTCAAACCCAAATTCTTTTGATAATTTTATTTTATTGTTTTACATTAAATCTTATTCAAATTAAAAATTACAATTTAAATTTAACATAATCGTCAGAATTAGAATATTTTTTACAATTCAAATAGCCATCCTCTGTTGGAATAACTGCATGGAAACCGTGAGTTCCTTTTACTGTTTTTAAATCTTCAAACCTAGTTGCAAGTTTGATTTGCTTGGATTTATGTTCAGCGTCTGAACAAAATCCAAAATTAATATCTGTCTTAAGCGTTTTAGCCCATTCAAATAATTCATCTGCATTGGTTATTGTGCTGCTGTATTCCATTGTGAGACTAGCTCTGGATGCCATTCTTTTGATGGTACCTCCTACTCCATCACATGGACCTTTTCCATGAGCTGTTGCATGGAAATGCCATTCACAATCAACTCCAAAATCCTCTTTGTGTTTTAAGATGTTCTTAAAATTCTTCTTATTTTTATAATGCGTCACTGCGCCATCGGTAATATAATAAATTTTAGATAAACTTGATATTTTAGTTTTCAAGAACTGCATCAATTTTTGAATGAATAAGTGAACCGCTACAGTATCGTGGTGAAGACAATCCGATATTATAATGAAGGTGTGGTGAAGTAATTTGCCTTCCAAATTTTGGTAAATTACAAATGGATGAATAGTCGCTTGCTTATTATTCCAATGAAATCCCTGTGCGGCATTTTGCATTATAAATGCATAATTTTCTGCAAAATCACATAAAATTATCACCTCCGTAGACTTCAGCGCCAATTTTTTATTTTTTAAGAAGCTGGACTGCTGAAGTGAAATGAAGCAATGAGGTAACAAATTCTTCAGTTTATTTTTGAAATAATCTAGAAATTCATCCAACGGTTGAGAAAAGGTCTCCAGATTGCACCTATCGGTAGAAACCCACTGACTAAATTTTAAATCATCATCCTCGCAGCCATGTTCCCGAAATGCATTTTTTAAATATTCTTTAAAGTTATCCAGTCCTGGGCAGCTTTCGCATTGTAGAAGGTAACATGTTGGTGTAGGCTCATCACATAAAACAGTTGAAATACAATCCCGGTAGTGCGCTATCTTTCCATTGGTAATAGTTTCCATTTTGGTGCCATAAATAATCAATTTTACATTTTGATGTATGGTACACACGCAGACTGTGTGCGTTCCACTACTTCCTGGTTGTACACAGTATTTTGGACGAAGTAGTGAAAATTTAGAAAATCCAATTTTTTTTGATTCGTAATCCTGATACATCGTCTTATATCCTTCGTAGCACTCTTTCAATGTACACATCATTAGTCGCTTTTGAACTTTAGCTTTATCGACTTACACTCAGTTTAACTGTTACTTTTTCAAATTTTAAAAAATCTTGCTCCTTATTTAAAACGTTGTCTACAATTTTACGATGTCAACTAATCAAAAAGTTAAATGTTTACTCTTATTTATATCACAATGTTCATTTTTTGTTTTCAAAAGAATTACTCATCGTTTAACAGGTACGCTTGCGTCAAGTAAAAAAATCAACCCCCAATAAAAAAAGGGGAAAACAACATTTTATTTAGTATTTTTTAAAATAACGCAAGAAAGAAAAGGAATTTATGGTACTACGACTAACCAAACGATATAAACCAGGGGGTGGCACCTCATAATTCTGTGACTCATACTTAAATATGACGCAAAATTGAACTACAAATAATAAACAAAATACACAAATTAAGTGAACTACCTCTTTTGTAAACAATTTCAAAACAATGAGAAATATCTATATAGCTTTCCATATAAAAATGAAATACCTCTCTTACTAAAACGAGTTTTGCAAGAAAACAAAAAATAACGGTATTCTAGTTTTTTGATATGTTATAAAATATTAATTATCAAATTCTATAAAAAAAAAAAAAAAAAAAAAAAAAATAGGTTTTTGAGAAAATTTAAAAAGAACATTTTGGCGGGAAATTTGAAAACGAAGAAATTAAAGAACACAATATTTTTATATTTTTTGAATAATCCTTATTTAATTACCTTTAAAACGAGCTTCATATCATAAATATTGAATAATTAGTTTTCTTTTTATAGCTATAAACACTACATCAAGTTTATCATTTTTCTCAAAATTTGACCAATTTTGACACCCTGTATTTTAAAAACCAACCGCAACAAAAAAAAACCATGTGCTACAAAATTTTTATTTTAATCTAAACTACAAATTCAAAACATAAAAATCATAAAATTTCAACATGACTTATGGTCCCATATACCAAATTTGTGATTTGACGTATTTTTCACCATATATATAAATTAACTTCAAAGATCGGTTTTACTGTTAGACATTGGTGTTCAAGTTATTTATTTGTCTCATTTTAAACGCTTCACCCCGTAACGTATATAAATAGATCCATACATTTATGCATAGATCTAAACGAATAATCGCAAAAAGAAAAAAAAACAAATTGCGTATTATCATGTGTCCGCCATTTTGCGAATATATTTTGCGTGGTTTCTTTGTTTGATTTTCGATTAAATGGCGACAGATTATATACGCAGTATATAAAGACAAAGAGATTTTAAGTATATAAGTAACTGCAAGTTTAAATTAATTTGAGATTTTTTGATAGGTTTAAGTGAGTTCTTAGTTTTAATCACATCTCTTGAAAGTTGTGAGCCTTATTCACAAAAGCAAACGGAGGAAGTAAAACTTCTTTAGCCATAGTCGTAGATGTTATTAGTTTATAAAAATTTGAAAAAAGTGAAAAACTGGCATTAGGCTTTTGTATGCGGTGGGGACAGTCAAATAAGTGGTTTTGGCTGGTCATGGCAAGAGATTTGGTTGTTGTTAAAGATTTTAGTTCATTTGGATAATATTTTGCCTGTTCATGTTTATAAATCCTATTGGCTGCTTCAAACATTTCGTCTCGGACTAGATAAATACCACTTGTCCTTGTATTTTTGTGAGAAGAGTATCTTGCAAACAAGTCATCAACCCACGAATTAAGAACTGTGTTTGTAAAGGTAAATAGCTGGTTATTTTCTTCTTCGATCTGCCCATACTCAGGTTGTTGAACTGGCCAATCTTCCGCAGATAGAACTAACCAGTTAGGTCCATTCCACCAAAGTGTATGCGTCTTGAGATCCAGTGGCAATAATCCTCGTGAGGCGCAATCAGCTGAGTTGTCTGATGATGAAACAGGCCTCCAATATTTTAGTGACCAGGAATTTAAGATTTCTGTGGTTCGATTGCCAACGAAAGTACTACAACTAGGATGACTTGCGAGCCAATCTAACACGATTTTAGAATCAGTCCAACAGTTAACTTCAGATATTGTAGTTTATGTCTCTTTTTTTACCAGACTGAGCAAATTAGTTAATAATTGCGAGCGCCACGCAACCCTAACCGTGGCAATGTTGCTTGTTTGATGGGAGCAACATTTGCTCTGGTAATGCTTTTTGCCCTGGTAATGCATCATTCCACTCTAATTTTGTTGCCCATAATTGTTGAAACCAACCAAGTGGATCAAACAGTCGACTTGCTTATGATAATACTGTTCTTCTAGTTAACACTGGATTGCTTTGTATATCCGAGGAAAAAATGGATTCGTGGTTCGATGGATTCCATGTTATGCCTAGCACTTTTACTGATTTGCTGATTTCTTCGATGGTATCATCGAGTTCCTTTAGGTCGTGAGTTTTGTCCTTATCGTGGATTCTTTCTAGTATTGCAGCTGTGTTCGATGACCATTTGCGTAACATAAATCCATGTTTCTCAAGAAGATCGGTGATTTCATGTTAAAGCAGTATAGCTTCTTGTTCAGTGTCGGCACCTGATATCAGATCATCTAAATAAATGTCTCGTTGAATGCCAGTTGCTGCAAGAGGTAACGTTCTTCGATTTTCTTCAGAAAGGCTCGGGTTGCCAGGAATGGAGCAAATGCTAGACCGTATGTTACAGTTAAAAGCCGGTAATGCCGTATATGTTCTGCTGGAGATGTTCGCCAAACTATTTTTGATATTGTGTATCACCCTTTGAAAGAAGTACTTGGCGATACATTTTATCTACATCTGCTGAGAAATAATTTTATGTTCTAGGAATCTTAACAGTATCGCGTACAGTGTTGAATGAATTGTTGGACCGACAGCTAAGCAGTCGTTCAGCGTCACTCCAGAGGAACTCTTTGCAGAGCCATCGAAGATGACTCTTAATTTTGTCGTGCTACTGGCATTTCTGAGAATGCCGTGATGTGGTAAGTAAAACCCACATCACGGCATTCTCAGAAAATTGGGAAATTTCTGTGAAAATTGGGATCGGCTAATTTGATTTATCGGTACCAACATCAATTTGGTCACCACTCTGAATTGGTAGTTTAGTGGTAATTCGTGGTAAGATGAACGCCTGGATGGAAAATTCTAGGTGGTAGTAAACGAAACCAGAAACTCCGTATGAGCCCAGTTATCATTTGGAAACCACGAAATATCCATGTTCTTGTCTGAATATGGATTTTGCTGGACCTTCCTTATTACATATTTTCTTCATCGTAGAAGATGCTTACTCTAAATTGCTAGAGGTTGCAGTAGTCAAAAGGACGCCTTCTATATGTGCAATCGAAAAGCTCCAATGATTCCTAAAATTTAAGATGGTTATCTTATCAAAATTGTGGAATATTTCGGAAAATCAAAAAGTTCCAAAAATTCAAAAAAATCCAAAAATTCGTGATGGTTTGAAAAAATTGTTTATGATGGCCTGTCAAAATTATGGAAAATTTCGGTAAGTCGCAGGGTTTCAAAAAATCATAAAATTCATTATGGTTAGGTCGAAATTGTGGAATTTATTTGGGAAAACTAAAAATTCATAAAGTTAATGAAGATAACTTATAAGCTTATCAAAATTTGAAAATGTTGCGGAAAGTTCTAAAATTCAAGAAATTCATGATGCCTATTAAAATTTTGGAGTTTTAAAAATTCTTAAAATTCGGGATTCAATCCAAAATTTACAAAACTCATGGAAAACGTTAGAAAAACTTTTTCATGACGGGGTGTTAAAAATTATGAGAAAAATTTCGAAAAATCGAAAAATCTTAAATTTCATAAAGGTCATATTGGTTATACCCTGTCAAAATTCTGAAGTATTTCAGAAAAAAAGTGTTCAAAATTTAAGATAATTTCGGAAATTCGAAAAATTTCGAAAATTCATAAAATTTATAAATATTAGCCTGTCAAAGTTGTGAAGATTTCGGTTGCATGTCAAAAGTTCGGTTAGTGTCAAATTTCGGAAAATCGTAAAGTACAAAATACATATAGTTCATAGTGGTTAGCTTATTAAAATTCTGGAATATTTCGGAAAATTAAAAAAAAATCCAAAATTTATGAAATTAAATATTAAATATTTATCTATGAAACTCATAGAATTTTTTAACTTCAAGATAGTTATGGGATAACTATGGGATAACTATAAATTGTGCAAAATTTTCGAAAATTAAAAAATTCTTAAACTTGAGGGAGCCGCTCAAAATTGAAGAATATTTCGAAACATCAAAATTCATAAAGTTCAAAATGTTAGGCTGTCAAAGTTTTGTTTGAAGTTAACAAGCCTGTCAAAACTTGCGAAAATTTTAGGAAATGACAAAGTAACAAAATTCAAAAAATTCATCAAAATAAAAAGATAAAAATTCAAAAATTCCTAAAATTCGATATGGTTCACCACCTGTCAAAATTGAGTAAATTTTACAAAATTAAAAAGTTCTACAGATTCATGTAGTTCATAATGGTAGGCCTGTCAAAATTGTGCGGTCTATTTCCGTGAATCGAAAAATTTCAAAAATTCGTAAAGTTCATAATGGATAGCTCGTCAAAATCGTAGAGTTAAAATTTTAGAATATTCTGAAAACTTAAAAAGTTTCCAAACTTATGAAGTTAGCCTGTCAAAATTGTGGAAAATTTCGGAAAAGTTTCCAAAAAATCGTAAAATCTAAAATCCTTGTGAAGTACTTCGGTAAATTAAAAACGCCTGACAACATTTTAGTTAATAGATTAAATAATTAAAAATTTTCAAAAATTCATAAAATTCATGATGATTAAAAAAAATGGTTCATAAAATTTCAGAAAATCGAAATATTCTGAAAAATCATTAAGAAAATTTTAAAAAAATACAAAATTTCTGATGGTTTTCGGTAAGTTAAAAGGACTGATAAAATTTTAGAATATTTTGGAAAGTTAAAATGTTCCAAAATTCAACAAATTTGTGATGTTAATCTATCAAACTAGTGGAATACATCGGAAAATCGAAAAAACGAATATTTCCAAAAATTCATAAAATCATGCCATAATATATCAAAATTATGGGAAATTTGGGAAAAATTTCTAAAAATCATACAATTTATAATGCTTAGCCTGTCAAAATTTGGAGTATTTCGATAAATTTAACATTTTTGAATACTTTTCAAAATCGAAAAGTTTCAAAATTCATAAAATTCATGATGGTACTATAACAATTGTGAAACAATTCAAAATCGAAAAGATCTGAAAATTTATAAAATTAATGAGGTTTAAAAAACACAAATTGTGTAAAATTTCGGGAAAATTTTCAAAAAATTCATAAGGCTATAATCGTTGTGGAGTACTTCGGTAAATTAAAAGTCTGACAACATTTTAGTTTATAGTTTAAAACATTAAAAAGTTCCAAAATTCATAAAATGCAAAATTCAAATGTAAAGAATTTTGGAAAATCAGAAAGTTTTAAAATTCTTTAAAATTCGTGAGGGTTTCAAAATAGTTCGGTAAGTCGAATTTTGGTAAGTTCGGTTAGTTCGAAATTGTGGAATATTTAGGAAAACTTAAAATTCTTGATATTTATCAAAATTTTGGAATACTTCGGGACATTAAAAAGTTCTAAAAACTCATGGAATGCATGTTGGTTAAAAATGGTTCATGACCTGTCATAATGGTAATAATTTCAGAAAATCGAAATACTCTGAAAATTTATTATGTTCATAAAAGCTAACCCTCAAAATTGTAGAGCATTTCGGTAAATTAAAATCATGTCAAAATTTAAGAAAATTTCAGAAAAATACAAAATTCATAAAATTCATGATGTTCATGACTGACAAAATTTTAGAATAATTCGGAAAGTTGAATAGTTCCAAAATTCAACAAATTTGTAATGGTTAACTTATCAAACTTGTGTAATATATCGGTAAATCGAAAATTTCCAAAAATTCATAAATTTCATGATGGCATATCAAAATTATGGAAAATTTAGGAAAAATTCTCAAAAACTCATTAAGTTCATAATGCTTGTCAAAATTTGGAATATTTCGATAAATTTTACTTTTTAGAATATTTTGGCAAATCAAAAATTTCCAAAATTCATAAAATTCCTGATGATTGGTTGTCTTATCAAAATTGTGAAACAATTCGGAAAATCGAAAAGGTCCGAAAATTTGTAAAATTTGTGAGGTCAAAAAACAGTGCATGACCGAATTGGAGAAAATTTCAGGAACATTTTCAAAAAATTAACAAGGCCATAATCGTTGTGGAGTACTTCGGTAAGTTAAAGGTCCCACAACATTTTAGTTAATAGTTAAAAAATTAAAAAGTTACAAAATTCATAAAATCTAAAATTCAATTGTAAAAAATTTCGAAAAATTAGAAAGTTTTAAAAACCCTTAAAATTCGTGAAGACTTAAAAATAGTTCGGTAAGTGGAATTTCGGTAAGTTCGGTTAGTTCGAATATTTGTGGAATAATTAGGAAAACTAAAAGTTCTTGATGGTTAAGCTATCAAAATTTTGGAATATTTCGGAACATTAAAAAGTGTTAAAAATTCATGATAGTTAGCCTGGGAAAAACAAATAACGCCAGATGTCATTAGAATTGAACCTGCAAAGGGGAAAAGTAAAAGTGGAAGACCAATTTTCTGAAAACTGCTTTCATTAAATATTTGCAGTATTACCAACCACCCATGTATTGGAACATTTTAAGAACGAATTATGGTAACTAGGCTATTTAGAAAATAAATCAAATGAAAATCAATCTAAGATGAAAATTTGGAAAAAAAAATTTCCCACCCAAATTCATGGTATTTTCCCTTCGTTACAATTGAATTCAAATTTTGTGATACTAGGATGATGCGAACCAAAAAAAAGAAATATCAGGAATAGATTTTCTTTATTGGTATGAGTGTACCTATATGAATATAGTATTGTTAGGGGTTAGGGGACATACATTTTTTGCCACCTCATCTATTATATTGTTCTATTTGAAAGGATCAGTTTTTATTCGTCAGGGTGTATGTATGCGTGTGTATATATTTCATGGGTAAAGATTGTGTGTACACAAATTTTTGGTTTTTTTTTTTTATTTTTATTTTTTGTCGGTTGAGAATAAAATTTATAAGGATGTAGGATTTTTTTTTTGTATAAATGGAAATTACAATTGAAAATCAGTAAACTGGGTATTATATGCTTTATTGAAAACAAGTAATTTTCTAGTTTTGCTTTTGCCGTGATATTATTTTGGTTTTTTAACGAACTTTTTTTTTTTTTTTGTTTTTTGTTTGTGACTATATAAGGTAGACGTTTTTTTGTGGGACACTTACACAAATTTGTTGTTGTTGTTTGGCAAATAATAATAATATTTGATTTGGCCTAGGCTTAAGTCTATTGTTTTGATGTGTTTTTATTTATTTATATGTACTGGATGGACAAATTTTTTTGGTCTTGAGAATAAATTTATGCAGATTAAACGGATTTTTTTGTGTTTTGTTCGCAAGCAAACGTTGTTTGGAAGATGTAAAATAATTTTGACATCTTTAAAGATGGAAATAAGAAGTTTTTTATTTTCAGAAAAACTTGTGTATCCTGTGTGTGTGTGTGTTTACAATAATAAATTGGTTTTGATTGTGAACAACTTTAAGATTTAGAAATTTATGTGATATTTTTAAAATTTGCATATTATATCGGTTTTTCAGTTGTTTTGGTGAGATAAAACCGAATTTTATTGTTTTTCTATTTTGTAACGATTTTTTCTTATCCGTGCGAGAATAATATATGGTAAAATTTTGAAAATCTTGATTTGATTGTTATTCTTAGATTTTATATATAACGTATGTCACATAGAAAATTATAAATGGCTTGAACTTGATGATAATAGATACATTAACTGGATTTTGCATCTTTATATTTTGTGTTGTAGATCTTCTTTTGTTTGATGTTGTAATACTATATATGTCTTTTATATGATGACCGGTCGGTTGAGCTGTTTTTTCCAAAGTTTGAGCTTCATACACTATAATGTGGAGGGAAACTCGCTTATCAATGCATATTTTATATTGAGGCACTTTAACATAACGAACATAATTGAGAATTCTGTATGTTTATAGTAAAATTCTTAATTAACAAAAATACATATAAGCATGTATTGACTTCAAATTGACTTTTAAAAGTACTGGAATCTTAAAAGCTAATATGGACATTAAGCCAACCGATTTTTAAGCCGATATGTTGCATATGATCCTTAATCGAACCTTTTATGTAATCAGGAGACCTATTCCTGAATACAATACAAATTCGAAAGTAAAAGATTCATACTTGGATTTAATAAGATTTGTACAGTTCCTTTTTAAAATCCAATACGAATCTCCTAATTTTGTTACCGTGTCGTAGATATAAAGCCTTCAGGATCAGTGGCTACAAAAATAATGTTTCTAGTTTTAAGGAAGCAAAAAGAACACAACAAAATTAAACAAATTAAGATAACTATTCTTTATCTGTTGATACAGGGTTTACCTGTTAACCTTTTATACATCAAATAAATATTTTCAACCTCACAAAGACTATTAAAGTTGCTGTTAAAATTTCTGTTAAAATTGCTTTTAATATTGTGGAATATTTGGGAAAATTAAAAAGATTGAAAAATACTACAAAACCCATGATGATTGGCCTAAAAATTTTAAAATTCGTGAAGGTAAAAAATGCTTCATGATGGCCTGTCAAACCTGTAGAAAATTTCGATGAATTGAGAAGTTTCAAAAATTCATAATGATAGCCTGTCAAAATTTTGGAGCCAAAAATTTAGAATATTTCGGAAAATTTAAAATTTCCTAAATTCGTAAAGATCATCGGTTAGCATATTAATATCGTGGAGTAGTTCGGCAAATAAAAAGATTGTCAAAATTTTAGAATATTTAAAAAAATTTGAAATTTCAAAATTTTTGAAATTCGTTAAACTCATGATGGTTAGTTAGCATATTTCGGAAGAATGTTAAAATGGCTGTTAAAATTGTGGAATATTTGGGGTAGTTAAAAAGATTCAAAAATACTAACAAAACCCATGTTGGATGGCCTAAAAATTTTGAAATTCGTTAAAATAATAATTCATGATTCATAAAAACTGTAGAAAATTTCGGAAATTTAAAAAATTCAAAAATTTATAAAGTTCATAACGGTTAGCCGGTCACAATTGTGGAGTATTTCGGTAAATTAAAAAGACTCAAAATTGTAGAATATTTTAGAAAATTAAAAAATTCCCAAATTCTACCAATTCATGATTGTTAGCCTATCAAATTTGTGAAATTTTTAGGAAAATTCTAAAAATTCTTAAATCCGTAATGGTTAAAAAAATTCTAAAGTTCATGACAGGCTTACTGTCAAAATTGTGAAGTATTTCGGTTTTAATTTACCGAAATACTCCACAAACATGTCAAAATTTTAGAATATTTCGGGAAATTGAAAAATTCCAAAATTCATAAAATCAACGTTGGTTACCCTATCAAAATTGGGGAGTATTTCGGTCATTTACAAAGCACGTCAAAATTTAACTATATTTCATAAAATCGAAAAATTTTAAAATTCATAAAAATTCACGATGGTTACCTATTAAAATTGCAAAAAATATTTCGAAAAATTCCAAAAATTTAAAATGTATGATGGCTAAAAAAATTGTTCATGATGCCCTGTAAAAAGTATAGGAAATTTCGGAAAATCGAGAAGTTCCAAAAATTTATAAAATTTGTGATTGTTACAAAATGGGTATATAAAAAATTATGAAAAATTTCGGAAAGTCGAAAAGTTTCATAAATTCATAAAGTTTATAGTGGACCTGTCAAAATTGTGATGTATTTTGGTTTTCATTTACCAAAATACTCCATAAGCATGTCAAAATTGTAGAATATTTCGAAAGATTTAAAAATTCCAAAATTCCACCCTATCAAAATTGTAAATGTTGTAAACAATATTGAAATTCCATAAAATTACCGAGCAATTGGCGCAGTGGTTAAAGCTGCGGTGTTTGGGACGGGAGGTACCGGGTTCGAATCCCAACGGGGGAGGGTTGCAAAAGGGATTTTTCATCACCTGATTTCGATCGGTGATGACGATGAACACAACTATGACCCCCTGTTGGAGTGCAGAATCCATGGGCCGAACCATCGTCCATGTCAGTACAGGCTGGCTGGAGCAATGCAATGTGCAGATGGATTTAAAAATCGAACCTGTATTCGTGCGTCCTCAATTTGGCTGGTGACGGCGTAAGGTAGGACGTTAAAAATTAACTGCGAAAGAGTTGGGAGAGCTTCGGCCCCAGAACAGATTGCAGAGTTCAGAAACAAAAAAAAAAAAAAAAAATTCCATAAAATTATAAAATTCATAAAAATTCACGATGGTTACCTATTAAAATTGCAAAAAATATTTCGAAAAATTCCAAAAATTTAAAATTTATGATGGCTAAAGAATTGTTCATGATGGCCTGTCAAAACTGTGGAAAATTTCGGCAAATCGAGAAGTTCGGAAAATCCATAAATTTCATAACGGTTAGCCTGTCAAAATTTTAGAATATTTCAGAAAATTTGAAATTTATAAAATTCATTAAATTCATGATGGGTGCTAGCCTATTTCGGAAGACTGTTAGAATGGCTGTTAAAATTGTGAAACATTTGGGAAAATTAAAAAGTTTAAAAATAATACAAAATCCATGATGGTTGGTCAAAAATTTTAAAATTCGTTATGGTTAAAATAATAATTCATGATCAAAACTGTAGAAAATGTCGGAAATCTAAAAAATTCAAAAATTCATAGTCATAAATGAATTAAGACTACTATCAAAATTTTATAATATTTCGGAAAATTACAAAATTCATAAAATGTACGTTGGTTAGCCTGTCAATATTGTGGAGTATTTCAGTAATTTAAAAAGCACGTCAAAATTCAACTATATTTCATAAAATCGAAAAATTTTAAAATTCATAAAAATTCACGATGGTTGACCTATAAAAATTCCAAAAATTCTTAAAATTCGGGATGGTTAAAAAAATATTTAATAGCAAATCGTGAAATTCCAAAAATTCATAAAGTTCATAACGGTTAGCCTGTCAAAATTTTGGAGTCAAAATTTTAGAATATTTCGAAAAATTTAAAAGTTCCCAAATAAAGATCATAACGGTTAGCCTATCAAAATCTTGGAGTATTTCGGTAAATTAAAAGAAAGTCAAAATTTTAAAATATTTTAAAAAATTTGAAATTTCAAAATTCATAAAATTCACGATGTTAAGTCTATTAAAATTGTGGAATATTTCAGAAAATTGAAAAATTCCGAAAATGCGTGATGGTTTAAGAAATGTTCCATGACGGCCTGTCATAATTGTAAAAAAATTCGGAAATCCAAAAGTATCAAAAATTCATAAAGCTAATAATGGTTAGCCTGTCAAATTTAAGGAGTATATCGGTATTTAAAAAAACCGAGAGGTCTCTTTAAATACCGAAATACTCCTTAAATTTGAAGTGGTGATTTGCGGACAGTTAATATCAGTAAACTTTATTCACAATTCAGTGATACAAATCGGCAAAACGAGTACCCAAAAAAACGTAACAATTGGTGACAGCGGTGGGATTATGAATATGATTATGAACAAGTTATCGAATAAACAATTGAAGGAGAAATTTGTCTTCGTGAATTACTAATAAGACTACGTGATGCCATAACACACGAAGGCTTGGCTCCGGATCAGCACAAATTCGACGACAATGGATTGGACATGACTAAGATGGAGGAGGTGCTGATGGATGAGCAGAATGCATTGAAAGAGGAGACAGTCACCCAAATGAATTTAGATTTACCACATTTAATGGCTGGCATGAAAGAAATGATCGAGCTGCAGCAGAGTGGAATGGAAACGGACATGAACCAAATTATGGGACAATAAGTGATATGAAACTATCTAACGAACGGCAGTTTGAATAAAGCAACCAATTAGACAACAGACAATAACAATTTCTTGGAGAGAAATTTAAAGAAATGTCCATTACTCTTTATCATAAAGTAGAAAAATTACAAGAGTTTAAAACGGAGATAAACTTAACTGATTAAAGAGGAGGTTCACCAGTAGTAGTTTGTTTTAACCATACAGTTGCCAATACCAGCGATAGGATTAACCATGTTAAAGCGCTTAGTTGCTAATCGATGGGCTAAACCTTCCGTTATGAAATATAATTGGAACCCGCAGAATCAAGTAATGCTCTGCATGCAACTGGTAAACCATTCTTGTCTAATACGTGGATTATGGCAGTGGCCAGTATTACTTGGTATCGAATGAATAGATGCAACTGGTGCATGACAAATGGTAGACGAAGATGGCTGACTTATGATATTATCTTTTTCGGTTTGAGTATACTTTGTTATTGCATATTGATGTAGATAAGTGTGATGTTTGGCTGAACACTCACGACACCCTGATCGTGCATAAGAGACGGAACTATCAACCAAACAGTTTGAACATTTGATTGATAAATCAATAAATCATGTGGTAAACCTAAATTCGCAACTGTAGCTGATGAGACAAATGATAAAGTAACAAGCTTCGGGCGATTATGCTATTTTATGCCATTTTATTTTATGCTATTGTATGCTATTTTATGCTATTTTATGCTATTTTATGCTATTTTATGCTATTTCATGCTATTTTAAGCTCTTGTATTGCTATTGTGTGCTATTTTATGTTATTTTATCTTTTTTATGCTATTTTATGCTATGTTACGCTATTTTATGCTATTTTATGCTATTTTATGCTCTTTTATTGCTATTTTATGCTATATTGTGCTTTATGCCATTTAATGCTATTTTATTATATTTTATGCTATTTTATGTTATTTTATGATATTTTATGCTGTTTTATGTCATTTTATGCTATTTTACGCTATTTTACGCTATATTATGCTATTTAATGCTATTTTACGCTTTTTTACGCTATTTTAAGATATTTTATGTCATTTTATGATATTTTGTGCTATTTTATGCCATTTAATGCTATTTTATACTATTTTATGCTTTTTTTAGTATTTTAAGCTATTTTATTCTATTTTGTTCTATTTCATGCATTTTTATGCTCTTTTATGGCTATTTTATGCTATTTTATGCTATTTTATGCTATGTTATGCTATTTTATGCTATTTAATACTATTTCATGCTGTTTTATGCCCTTTAAATGCTATTCTATGCTATTAAATTCTATTTTATGTTATTTTATGCTCTTTTATTGCTATTTTTGCTATGTTGTGCTATTTTATGCCATTTAATGCTATTTTATGCTATTTTATGTTATTTTATGCCTTTCTATGCTATTTTATGCTATTTTATGACATTGTATGCAACTTTAGGCTATGTTATGCAATGTGATGCTATTTTACGCTATTTTATGCTGTTTTATGCTATTTTATGCCATTTTATGTTATTATATGCCATTTTGTGCTATTTTATGATAGCGTGAGCTGTGAGCTGCGGACTTCGTTCCTTCAATAAGCTGATGCTTTCCAAGGTGTGGGAGCGTCTCTCCAAACAAATCAATAATTCATCTAGCTTTACTAATCTATTGTGTGGGCACTCGTCTTTCCATTTTAATCTTGTGAAGATATCTAGCTTTTGCAGAACCATGTAGATAATGAGGGCATCCTAATGAGATGTAGGACAACCAAGACCTTACAATGAATTTAGGTTATTGTGTATGCAGTCAATTGGGTCT
Source organism: Tipula confusa (assembly GCA_963556175.1). NCBI lineage: Eukaryota > Metazoa > Arthropoda > Insecta > Diptera > Tipulidae > Tipula > Tipula confusa. Next base: position 172,736,567 of record OY744476.1, on the reverse strand, counting down.
CGAAGTTTAAAAAAAGAAACTTTATCCATGGTTGGTAAATTAAAGAGTGCTTTAATGTGATCTTGCGCTATAACTAACTTCTGACTGTCGTATCTATCAGTTAATAGTTTAAGTTCCGTAGGATAATTTACGGCTAATAATAATAATAATTTTATTATTATTTTAGCTGCTATGTTTGATATTGCTCGGCTCGTGTCCAAAACAGAAAAGGGCTAACAAACATAAAAAATAGTGTTTGTGTGATGTGTTCAATCGTGTCGATAGAACTGAGTTTAATTCAACCATTGAACTCCAAATAGATTGTTCTTCTGTATTCATGGACATAGCGCAAGCTTTTGGTAAAATGTGGCATGTGGGATTATAATACAAAATAACGAAATGCTTACCACATGACTTCTATAGAATATTAACATCGTATTTAACGCTATCAAAGCGACAGAAGTTTTGCAGGAGAATATTAACAGTATTTAAGAATCGATGAAAAAATGGCGAATTAAAAAGTTAATGAAACTAAGTCTAAACATGTTATCTGTACAATGCAAAAAGAAACATGTCCACCAATACAAATGAATATCCAGAATATACCCCAAACAGGTGAAGTAAAATATTTAGGTGTTCAGCCCGACAAACGTTTAACATGGTGTAAACAAATATGGACAAAAATAAGCTGTTCATGCATCATGGTATTGATATTCAAAATCAGAAAAGTCATATAAAACAAATATATGAGAACAAATCTCCACAAGGGAATTCGTCTACTTAGTTCTCTTCAGAATTTTACAGATCAAGTGGTTAAAAATTACAATGAAACGATTACAATGATTCGGCAAAACATGACGGGATTAAATATTGTTTACCTTTTTTAGTAGTTTTTTTAGTAATAAATAATAAAATTCAATTTCAAGTTGGTATACACTTTCAGAATTTCCTAAAAAAGATAAACAATATTTAATTCCGTCATGTTTTGCCGAAGAAATATTACTGAAAAATTCTGCAGAATTTTTCTATGAAAGCGGCTTGAATTATAATACTTAGGTTTCGGAAACATCTAGTTGCCTTTACGGCTGACATTGTCAAAATGTAAAGGCCAGTAATGAATGATGAAAACCAACAGAACCTACAGGGAATATGGTGGAGATAAAATGCGTCAGAAAAATAAAATGCTTCAAGTTGACCACAGTAACTTACAGGCCAAAAAGTGCTCTGTATCTGTCAACTCGCCAGATACATTATCAACCAATTGGCTTTGGATGAATCTATCTCATTTCCCTTAGCATCTCAAATATTAATGAATGATTTTTATGTCGATGACGTATTGACAGGTACTGACACACTTCAAAAAGTCGTAACGTGAAAGTCAGACCTAATAAAACTGTTAGAGAGAGGTGGTTTTCAACTTCAAAGATTTTCTTTGAATTTCCCTATCCTTACGTCATCGGATGCTACTTCGAATACTCCAACCGTTTCATTAGTTCTCAGGTTATCTTGGAGCACATCATCTGATGAGTTCGAGATGAACTTTTCTAAGTTTTCATAAGAGACAAGTTGCACTAAAAGAAACATATTATCTGAGATTTTTCAATTGTTTGACTGCACATATGGTCTTAACTGCTAAAATTCTCATGCAAACTATTTGAATTCTCCAGATCGGCTGGGATGACATAATTACACAAAATATCAATGAGCAATGGTTCGAACTTAAGACTCATTTCCTGCGCTTAAACTGCATCAAAATGCCGCGATGCGTTTTGATAACACGCACGAAGTTGAAACAAATTCACGTATTTGTAGATGCGCCTGAGAGCGGATATGGGTGAGTGATTTATCTTCGAGTGACTGACAATAATATGGTAAATATTTTATACGACTTATTTGTTCCTAATCTCGGATAGCACTTCTTAAAAAGCAAACCAATGCTTGAGCTTTGTGCTGCCTTGTTATTAGCTCAAACTTTAGATAAAGTATTGAAAAGCATCGAGATAAGAAATGATCGAATATATCTTTGGTTGCATTCAGAAATCACATTACTTCGAATTAAATCTGAACCATACAAATATGCATCATTTGTGGCAAATAGGACCTAAATTCAGGAAATGTCATTTATTCAAAATTGATGTCATCTACCAACCTTACTAAATCCTGCAGACTGCGTGTCTCGTGGGTTGATGCCTAATGAATTTCGAAATCATGATTTATGGTGGTATGGTTCAATGTTTTTTCTAGACGATGAATCTAAATAGCCTAAAAATTATAATCTTAAAATTAGGCCAGATTTATCAGACTTAGAGATCCGCAAATCTTCTTCGGTCACAGCTTGTGTTACTCACGAGCTCTAGGATTTGTTCTACATAGATATTCTTTGTTTATAAAGCTTTGTACAGGGTAACAGCTTATATTCGTCGATTCATTTTTAATACGAAACAAGAAATGGATTTAAGAATTACTGATGGAGAATTTATACTTCGAGCGAAATTCAATGCGCCTCGAATTCAGCGATGACATACAATATATTAAGAAACAAATTTTTTTGTTTCTTAATAACAAGAATTTTTCGTAAAGCGTGGCTATTGTAATAAAAACCACTCAGATAATGCCACTTACTTTACTGGTCTTCATTTCAAGCGCAAACATTTTAGAATAAAGTCCATATATTTCGTGCTAATCATCATAAAGATTGGTATACAATTCCCCCGAGATCTCCTCATTTCGGAGAACTGTGGGAGTCTGCCGTAAAAGGTGCCAAATGGCATATGAAAAGGGTTATAAGTCAACAGTTATTAGCCATCGATGAATATTACACTTTAACCTGTCAAATTGAGGCGTGTCTCAATTCGCGGCATATAACTGCACTTTCGAGTGATCTAACTGATTTAAACGCACTATCTCTGGACATTTCTTGGTTGTTGGTTCATGTTTGGCCATTCCTGAACCATCGTTGGTCGATGTTCACATTAAAAGCCTTTCCAGATATCAGATGTAGCAAATTATGCTCCAATCTTTCTGGAAGAAATAGCATGTTAAATACTTGAATGAGCTCCAGAAACGTTACAAATAGCAATGATGCCTATCAAATAGGTTCATTAGTTATTTTACATGATGACAACATTCCACCTGTAATTTTTCCATTAGGTCGAATTATAGCTCTACATCATTCACAGAGATCTCCAGGTTCCAAAAATGCGGGAAAAAATTAGGAATTCCAGTGCCAGGTATCACTCAAGAAAATTCATCCAAACGAACTAGTGGACAAACTGCTCAATACCACAACGAGGAAAATATTGAAACTCCACTATATTTTTGATTTGCCCAATAGGTCTTAGAGATATTTAACTATAAACACTAATTTTTAAAACCTCTATGTATTGAATCAATAATAGTGAAATTTATATGTTGTGTCAATTTATACTAATTATATGTAAGTGAAATTGTATCAATGGATAAAAATACTATAATCATGACAATGTAAATAGACAAAAAAATTTAAAATTCAACCAAGTAGTGAGACAATACATAAACCTTATATATAGAACGAAGCTACATCGATTTACTAAAGCCCGTCAACTATATCTCACTAAAAAGAGTTAAAATAACTCAATAACTTATATAAATAATTAGGCATATGTACAGCAATGGTGCCGCAGCAAATAAACAAAAAAAATGAATATAATATGCGGCGTAATTCAAATCTAGCATATACTTTATCATTTCATATAAAAATTGACTCGAGTCAAAAACCCCGTCAAGGTCAAAAAAATTCACTAAATCGTATGGGTTAACCCTTTAAGCGACTGCCCACCGCTATATATAAATAAAATCTACCCACTAAACGCAATACTTGGCTAATAATCGATATACTTACTAAAAAGACACGCGCATTTTAATTCGCATCGAAGTTGTCGCGTTTTTTTCCTCAAAATCGTCTCAAGGTGTAAATAAGCTGTATATGTGTATATATGAATATAGTTAAGTGTTAATTTAAACCATTAAAAACTAACCAAGCCAAATCGATAAAAAAAAAATATTGATAAATTAGCATTTGTTTAGCTTTTATCTCTGCTTAGTACACGCACTTAAATCAAAACGTCGACATTTTAGATTTTTGTTTTCTTGTTGTTGTACTTTTTTGCGTATATAGACGCCGCCATTTTAAGCAAAATTTAAATTGTTGACATAACAAATTATTTGTGTATTCGCGATTGTATCTGTATACGCGAGTATATGTTAATAAAAAAATGCGTAATTTAAAGTAAAAAAAAAAATAGAAAAAAACATGGCCAACTTTGTCTTGTGTGCGCTTTATGATTTATACATCGATCGACATATAGATCATAAAGTGATGATTGTGATTTTTAAATTACGCAGTACATAAACTTATGTTTTCTATGCAATGATTGTGATGCATTTTATGAGGTATTTTATAATTCTAAAATGCAAAATGGCTGAACATTTTTATCGGGAATGTACATAATATTAAAGTACAGATAGTGTTCGTACAATGTTTATTCAAAACCAAAAATTAATGAAGGTCATGATACAAATTTTTATTTTTTATGTTTTATGTTTTATGTTCTTGAATGGAATTTATATAAAATGAATAACTTAAATGCGCATTTCTTTTAAATTATATATTTGACCGCATATATCTGATGACGATTAATTGATGTTTAAATTTTGTATGTCAAATTGTAAAATTTTCTGGGACCGTCATCGCAGTAAACTATAATTTCAGTGCCGGAGTTAATCAATTCTCCTTTCGGTGAACGATTGAAAAATGTGAAAAATGAGTGAAAAATACAACCAGAAATCACAAATAATTTTAAAATTTGACCTTAACACTTTACTTTAACTTGCATTCCAATGTTTTTCCCATCATGTTTAACATAATATCATATACCGCCTCTGTTTTATGTAGTCTATTATGTTTTAATTAAATTGGAAGTTATACTTGGATAATATTATTGGTTTGATAATATTACTACATTTTTGAACGTCTGAAATTCGTTACAATTGCGGTATTAAAAGTTGAGAGATGAGCTAGTGCTGCGGGCCCTCCATATTGAAGCCAATAAGATAGAGCTTTTTGTGAGTTTACAGCGTGAACTAGAGGAAATTGAAGGAGATGTGAGAGAATACCGCGAGATAACAGCACCACAACAATAAACACTAGCCAAACTAGAATCACTGGAGTTCAGCCCGAAGAAAAAATCATTACACCAGGCGAACGCAAGCCAGCTACAGGAAAACAAAAGGGAGCAGAGATAAGTGCAGAAGCCACTGTTACGCTTCGAATTTAAAATACTTGATTCATTTTTGTATGCACACCTTTATTTTTTAGAAATACCGTTGCGGTAGAAGGTTACTGTACACACACACTCTTTCTTCTGTTCTCTTCTTTTTCACCGGCATCAATCACTGACTGTATTCTAGGGTGAAGTTCGTTAACGATTCACTCCGAATTTATAATTTATAGTACGGATTCGAACCCCTAGTGAACCCAAGTGAACTTTGGTAGCATCACTCTTTGGAAACGGACACAGTTTGTGCGAATAGTTCGCTGAATGGACCCATTTTTCGTTGCCGTCTTGCCCCTGATAAACTTCATCTACTCTACCGGTTTGTCCTCTTGTTTCACTAATCCGAGATCATTGACTTCCAAGTTTGATTTGGATTGGAACCATTTACTTCTTTGTTGAAGGGTGTGAAGATACTCCCTGGACCATCTCGACATATGATGTGCGACATATGATTCCCCTTGCGCCAGTGTTTATAACTGGGCTTGATTCATCCCTTTCAGGAACTGCTGTTGTGGATCTTCCGATCAGGAAATGTCCTGGTATAAGGGCCTCAAGATCTGCTGGATCGTCGGATATAACTGTAATAGGTCTGGAATTGAGACAAGCTTCGATTTGAGCCGCCAATGTTGAAAGCTCCTCGAATGTCATGACCTGATCAGCTGACGGCATCCTTTTAAAAAGTGTTTTGAACGACTTCACTCCCGCCTCCCACAACCCTCCGAAATGAGGAGAACGAGGCGAAATAAACTTTCATTCAGTGTATTCATTACTGCAATATTGTGTGTCTCATTTGAAGCACGGATGATGTGACATACTGTGATGTAATTCTTTAGGAGACATTCCTTTGTCAACAGCTATTTATAAATCGATGCGGAAATATCCGGAAATTTACAAGGGTTGTAAAATTATTCGATGAATTGATCAAGTCTTCCTCGACCTTGGTTAACACAAACGTCACAATTTCTTTTTTGACACATTCTTGAACATATTGTTCAATGGATAAACTGGATTTCTGCTACACGATTTCCGTAAAATTTTTTTAGCTGGTTGGGTGAGGTTTCAATCCAGCCCAACAATATGGTCGAATCTGGTCCAATTTGAATTTTATTGCTGGAACTATACTCGTTTAACCTGTCTTACAAGCAGAGCAGCGGTGCACAGTTCCATGCGTGAAATAGTTATTTTTTCGTCCATTTAATCGTAACAAGCCAATTTCATCTAAAGTTGGATTCAGTGATAGTAGCTTGCTTTTTTTGCTAAGTTGTTTAGCCTGGTTAAGACAGCTGTTGAATTCCTTCCAAGTAGATATATTTTGTCGTAGAAAGCTCGGTCCTTCCCACCATAATTTGTTGTTTGTTAGTGCGAATGATGGCGATCTTCGTGAAGCTATATTAGCTGAGTTGTCACCTAATTTTACGTGATGCCATGTTGTGGTCGGTATCAAGGATTTTACTTCAGAAATTCTGTTTGCCACGAATGCCTTAAATTTGTTTGGTTCGCCTGTGATCCAACATAACGCGATGGTTGAGTCTGACCACGCATACATCCTTCAGTTGTTTAGATTTAGTGCTTTTTGTAAGTGGTTAAGTAGTTTCGCTAATAATACTGCTGCATTTAGTTCTAGTCGAGGAATTGACACCCTCACTTTAGTAGGAGCGACTCTTGTCTTCGCTGTTAATAGTTGTGTTGTTATTGTTCCATCTTCGTTTATTGTTCGACAGTATATAGTAGTGGCATATGCGTATTCCGAAGCATCAGCGAAACCGTGCAACTCTGTGTTGGTATTTTCGGTTGTATTGATCCACCTTTTAATTTTTATGTTTTTGATATTACCTAATTCTGCCTTAAATTTTACCCACTTTGTGTTGATATGTTCTGGTAGAGGTTCATCCCATTTTAATCCACTTAACCATAATTCTTACATTATAGTTTTGGCTGTATAGTTTTGCTCTTGTTCGTTTATCTAGATTTGGCGATACATTTTCTCTATGTCCGCCGTCATTACGATTTTGGTATTTAATTTGGGACCATTCATCATGCAATCGTTTAAAGATATTCCTGTCGTAGTTTTAGCCGAAGCATCAAACACTACCCTAAGTTTTGTGGTGGTGCTATCCTCTTTGATTACCCCATGATGCGGTATGTAATAGGTGTTACTTGGTATATTGTGATCTTCAACTTCTTCCTGCACGAGTTCCATGGGCTTTAGATTTATGTATTCCTCCATAAATTGATGATATAACTGCTTGAAAGACGGATCTCTTTTGAACCGATTTTCAATTTGTATTAACCTGGCAGCAGCTTTTTTCCTGGATTCTCATAATTTGGTATGATTATCCTTGAATGGAATTCTTACCACATATCTTCCATCTGATCCTTTTTCTGAGGTTAACTGGAAATGTTTTTCAACCATGTCTTCCTCTTTCGTAATAAGTCTGTTTTCCGGTATCGAATCTACCTCTATGAATAATTTCAATTGATCTTCAATGCCTTTAGTAGCTAGCATTGTTGATGGTTGGTTTGTTCTGGTGCCGCCCCTGCTACCAATTATTATCCATCCAATTTCAGTTTGTTGTACCATTGGTTCCAATCCACCTCCTTTGATGATGCAGTTGTTTATGATTGCTGGATAATATTCTGCACCAAGTATGAGATCAATTGGTTGTGACTTATTATAATAAGGATCGGTGAGTTGTATTTTTTTGAAATTGGTCCAGCATCTTGCATCAAAGTCCACCTCCGGTAATTGTTGGTTGAGTTTATCAAATATTAAGGCTTCGATATTTAGTTGAAACTCGGTTTCAAATCTTGGTAAGATTTGTATATTGATTATATGTTTACAATCGTCTGCTTTATCTCCCCCTATTCTTGAGATAGTGGCGTTGACCTTCTTCTTTATAATGCGTTATTGAAATGTAATAGGGTATTATGTGATCATTTACACACGACGCATGGTTCTGCCTGACAATATTTACTTTGGTGCCGGTTTAAGCAACGTACACAAAAGCTTGCTGCATTTATTAGCCTTGATCTTTCTAATGTTGACATATTTTTGAACTGCTGATATTTATCCAAGTTGTGACGTTCCTTGCAACTATTTACCCAACATGCTCTGCTTGCTGTCGTTGTATAAGCTCGTTTTAGTGGTGGTATGTACTGCGGTCGGCTTATCGTTGGTTTGTTGCTGCCCATGGCTTCCAAGGATTGAAATCTTTTTTCAAGGAATTTGAAAATGTTTTCGAGATGTGGAATATCTCTGGGTTTTTCTATGGGTGATTCATAGAGCCTGATGGATTCAGGTTCCAGTTTTTTTCATTAATATAAAGCTTACGAATGCTTCAAAAGACGAACTTATGTTGAGCCGATTTATGTTATGCAGAATTTCTTTTGCCGTATCGTGCAAGTTTCTAACCGCTTGTGTAGACGCCATTTGAATTATTGTTAGTTGTAATGCACTGAATTGATGATTGGCCTGAGTTTTTTTTTTTTTCTGAACCCTGGAATGTTTTCTGGGCCCAAAGCTCTCCCAACTCTTTTGCGGTTAATTTTTAACGTCCTACCTTACGCCGTTACCAGCCAAATCGAGGACGCACGAATACAGGTTCGATTTTTAAATCTATCTGCACATTGCATTGCTCCAGCCAGCCTGTACTGACATGGACGATGGTTCGGTCCATGGATTCTGCACTCCAACAGGGGGTCATAGTTGTGTTCATCGTCATCACCGATCGTAATCAGGTGTTGAAAAATCCCTTTTGCAACCCTCCCCCGTTGGGATTCGAACCCGGTACCTCCCGTCCCAAACACCGCAGCTTTAACCACTGTGCAAATTGCTCGGTAACCTTGAGTTGTTATATCTAATTTGTATTATGCTGCAGGCTGTTTGGTAATTATTACTTGTTGTTGTTAGATGCCTTATGAGTTAAGCTGCTCTTTTTTGTAGGTGTGATTTTAAGTATGTCATCTTCACCATGTCAGATATTTTGTTGTTTTGATGAATTATTTCGGTAAATATGTCGTTAAATGTCTCCCATTGGTCATATTCGCCGTAAAAGTTTGGTAGTTCTATACTTGGCAGTTGCATCTGTATTGCTTCTGACGTAGTCACTCTCCTGGCTTCTACTTTTTCTTGTAGCTGTTCAAAATAATCTTTTTTGAAATAGTCAAACGTTTGCTCGTCTTCTTCTGTTTCTATTAAGATCACAGTGTGTTGGTTTGCTACTTCCTGGATGTCTTTTTTTACTTGTTTTAATTTTATATTTATGTATTCTTTGGATATGTTGCAAGTCTTCAATGAATGATTGATTGACGCCAAATTTTGATACATTTGGTGCATGAGGACGTCTTGTCTTTGGCTTTTTACAGTTTGCTTTGAACTCGTAGAAGGTATTTAGTCGCTCACGCATATCCGTTAATAATTTGTTGTATACGTCTGTGACTTTCTTCCCTCTTTCGAGATATGCATGGCTCTTTTCCAGAGCTGGAGTCATGGCCATGATTTTCGTATCATTATCGACGTAGTCATTATAATTCGCCTTTAAAGTTATCAACGTTCTTTCCAAATATGCAATTGTTTTCCTATCGTCTCCATCTTTCCGATAGTTTGTTTCCATTTGGAAGATTTTATCACCTGCCTTATCTTGCTTCTGGAGTATGCTTTCCATTTTGTTGTTATTTAAACTTATTTCGTTTAACTTGGCGATGCCGGTGTTGTTTTAATTGCTCGAAGGACCAATGTTTAATTTCAGAAAAACAGTGAGCTTACCGCTGGTGAGGGTTCACTATTTCTGAATTAACAGTGAGCTTTGAAAACAAAACTAAAACAATTGTGATATAATTTCGTTCTGGTTTATTGTTGAAAATTTAATTTCTTATATACAAAATAAATGCTGCAAGCATTTGAGAGTCGGCTTAAAATTCGATGTCCATCAGGTGAAGCGTTCCTCAAACACCGAAAGGATAGTCTAACTGACGATTATTAAAATCATGTTAAAGGAACCACAAAGGAAATTTAAAACACCCTGCGGCCGTGAGGTATAATGGGTGACCTGCTGATGCTCTCATCTTGCTACTATGAAAAATGAGCTGCGAGAGAACCTTGAGGTAGATGGAACTCAGGTATGGACGCAGTCCATTCACGAGTTATGCAAAATCTAGCTGCATAATAGGAAACAGCAGCGGAAGAAAGCCTACAACATGTTAAACGAGAGGTTAATAAGCTTATAATATAGGCATATGGTAAAACTCCTATGGATATTTTAAATGGATTGACAGTGGATGCATTTATTAATGCTGTAAGAGATGGTTATTTAAAAGGTTGATTATTATCTATATGAATGAAGTGTTGGCAGCGGCACTGGAATATGCAGCGGCCAGAGCAAAAATTTTTTTGATCCAATTAAATTAAGAAAGCTAGCCGCGGAAGACACCACAAAGATCAAGGCCCTCATAGAAAAAAGGATGAGACCAACTCAAGGCTATAAAGCCAGGAGCAGTCAGCAAAGACATGAGCAGGAACAAGACGACTTCATTCCATCAATAATTAAATGGGTAGCTGAAGGTAGACAACCATCCAGTGGCAAAACATCGCATCTAAAAGTGCAATTGTTACTGGGCGCAATGGCACTCACTAAGCAGAAACAAAGTATTGCTAAACCGAATAACAGAAGTTCTGTACGAAATGCGCAACGGAAAATCCAGGGACCACTTGGGAATCAATAAAACATTGGAAATATTAGATAGCGGTTTGATTGGGTCATCTGTCAGAGGGACGTCAAAGATAAGTATATAGCATGTGATACATGTGCAGCAAGCAACGAGCCACAGATGAGAACAAAGGGTAGAATGCAGCAATACAACTTTTGAGCACCGACTAGTAATGGATATTGCAGGTCCATTTCCAGTAACAAAAGATGGTAATCGGTATATATACTGGTGTGCATCCGACTACTTCAGTAAATGGGTAGAAGCGTATCCTACTATAAACCAAGAAGCCCGAACCATTACTGATACTTTTGAAATAACTGTATTTGCCGATTTATATAGGACAAAGACAAAACTTCGAGCCATCCGCATTTCAAGAGCTGTGTCAAACCATTACCATCAAGAAGACGACACACCCTCAATCCGATGGAATGGTAGAACAGTTACACACCCTCAATCCGATGGAATGGTAGAACAGTTTAAACGAACACTGCGGAGGAAAATCTGCGTAAAGGAGTTAATGCCAACCTAGATAACTGGGAATGTTGCATACCATTATTTACAATGGGGTATAGTAGTGCGCAGTACACAATATTACAGGAAACTCGACAACAATGGTGATATTCGGCATAGAGCTTCGCCTATGCTTTGGCTCTCCAGCCATCGATCTAAGACGAAGAATGATGAATATTCATGCCACCGTTAAGAGTAACATCGCCAACAGCAATGATAAAATGAAGACGCGATACAACTTGGGGACAAATAGTAATGGATTCCAGGAAAGACGCGATACAACTTGGGGACAAATAGTAATGGATTCCAGGAAAGATAGTTGGTTTGATTTTACAATCCCAAGAGAAGGAAGGAACGATCTACAAACCGGCAACAATCATCAATGTTGTGTATATATAGGATACAGCAACGCCCTAGGAGTAAAATAAAAATGTCCTCTTCGATCGTTTAACACGTTACAACGGAAGGAGCATGGATGAATTAATTCGGGACGAACAGAATTAAGCTGGGGGCAATATGAAGATTTCGACAAGACAGAGTTGTAAATTCGGGACAACGATGAAAACCTCTATTTTAGAACATCGATGCATAGTATTTGTCCTTATGCTTCGAAAAAGATATCCAAACTCGTCAAGATTGTCTTGGAGGAATGGGTCTATATTGGGAACTGAAGCTATGCAGTTCCTTATGAACGGCTATAGCTATAGACAAATGATATAGCGATTGTGCAAGTCTTGATTTGGTTGAGCCATAATGTGATATCCACGAATGATATTGCAATTTATGTGAACAGTCAAGCGACAATAAGGTCGCTGGGAGCAATTTCTCAGGCGTCAAAGGTGGCATTGGACTCAATTCAAAATACAGATCATCTGGGTCCCTATATAGTCATTCAGACGTCAAGGAGAACTGCGCAAGGCAAACGAACTCACTAGGCATAGTACGATTTTCCAACTGAAAATCTGAGGATAGGGAAGTAGTCTGGCTACTTAGACTGGCACTTAGGAAAAGAGCAGAAGTCATTGCAAAGGAGAATCAACACCCTCACATGTGAGAAAGAAGTGTGGCCAAGACTGGATTTGATGCGCTTTAAGACACCAATCTTTCTGCGCAGAAGTAAGTTAGGAACAATCGAAGAGGTACTTCCAGGACACTGCCTTTTCGTTAAACATCCAAGAAGGCTGAGTCTGGAAAGTAACAACTTCTGCAGAAGCTTTGTGGACAAAGAGCAAAGAGAAGGATCGGTTTACGTCTTATTATGCTCATATCCGGCTTTGGCTACAATGAGACATATACTTGGGTAAATATGTGATGGAAACCTATTAGATCTTGCAGAATCAAGGTGCGAAACATTTTACGCTACATTAGTAAATAAATGAGGGTGTATATAAGGGAAGTAAGATCCTGTTGTATTACAATGAACCGATATCGGCTTAAATGGAAGAGGGCAGCCATTCTATCCTAACTTAACAAAAGAGGAATTCGACAAAGAAATAGAGGTAAATGTACTTATGGGTCTAGGCTAACAACGAACCAAGGTAAAGAACTCTTTAAAGCTCCTCTATTCCCGGCGAATAGTTTGTTTGAGATGATCGATACTTTGGTATTTTTTTAGTGCCAACTTGCTCTTAAAAATATCCTAGACAGAGAAGTCTATCAGATATGCATCCGGAGAATTGGACAGCCATTGTGTTGAAGAAATAAAATGCGGTACGTTGTTTTTCAACCATTCTTGGTTGACGCGCGCTTTATGAGACGGTGCAAAATCCTGTTGGAATCTAAAGTATATGTAACCATCACGATTGCTGTATAATTTTTCGTATGATTTCTATGGCCAATAAATCAGTCTAATTTTTATGTTCTGGAGTAAGATCGTTTGCCTTTTGGAACTTTAAAGGCTTTAATCCAAACTCGTTTTTTAGAATATGATGTATCCTCTCTCTGGAAATGTTCAGCTCAGCAGACAATTTTTTACTGCTGCTACAAGGATTTCGTTAAATTCGAGCCTTCACAGTTCGAAAAAAAAAATGTTGAGTTTCTGTTCGTCTTATCAATCGAACAATTTGTACTAGTGGGTTTCCAATCAGATAACTTTAGCCTACTTAATCCATAACTGTTAACTGTTCTACTGTGCTTACGTAGAGTTAAATGAGTGGATTTGCAACACATTGGAAAATTACCAACTAAAGTTTTTAGTCCTGACTTGCAGGGTTATGGGAGGCCAGTGTGAAATCAAGCAAACAACAAATGAAAAAGATTCTTAGAGACCATACACTAACTTTTGAAGAGCCCACAAATATTAAACCAAATAGAAGCGTGTTTCAACTCAAAACCTTTATTTTCGCTAAGCAATGACTTAGACGATGATCCAGCATAATCCCGGCTCACTTTTTTATAGGCGGCCCAATTATAGCAAAACCAAAACTCTACATGACATTGCCCAGGCTACTCTAGATATGGTAAAAGTAAACCCAAAACTGATTGGTTTGATGAGAAGTGTCGTCTTGCTCGGGAGGAGTCACCGGACTGCACCATACCTTCATATACCTAGGTCTATCACCATTCGGGTGATATCTCTACCAGGATGATATCTCTGATTAAGTCACTGTTCAAGAAGTGTCAAATGCGGAGATGTGTTTAAAGGACTAAAAATCAACCGTTCCTTTGTGGTTGATTGCATTAATTCCGAGCTCTTGATAATCATTAATATTCAGAGCGGATACTTTATGGAACTATCTTTTGGACCTTATTGGATTTAGTATGGCAAAGTCAAGTTATGCCTGTGATGACTGGAAATTAGCCGCGAAATTTCCTATCCTTAAAAAGGGAGATCGCTCTAAATCCAAAAACTATTGCGGCATAGCTCCCCTTTACAAATTACTATCTTACTTAATATTGAGGATCCAACGAGGTCAGTCACTGATCTAGTTTTTTCGGTGAAGATGATGCTATGACTCAATCCATTGGAATATCGGAATATTGCCAAGCTCACAAACACAACACAACGATACAGCGCTTACGATTAAGATCATTTGGTGGCTTACTCAGAAGTTAAACGTTTCCCACACGTCGAAAAATTAAGTTATTATACGGACCATAAACCACTAGTTATTACTTTTAGGCAATATTAATCCAAAGTATCGCCCGTCAGTTCTGCTATTTACATCTCATTGGACAGTTGACTAAAGATATTAAGCACATTTCTGGTTGTGATAATGAGTAACGTTATAATGAGTGACGTGTCTATAAACAAATATCGACCATATATTCCTGCTGAGTATCGCAAAAATATTTTTGAAGCCGTTTATAACTTAACACACACAGAAGTACAAGCTTCAATGAAAGCTATGACGGACTAATTCGTGTATAAAGGAATTAATAGGAACATGCAGCATAAATGATCAACTGAATATAATCATAAATGCAATGTATTCAAATGTGACCAGATACAAATCCTTCCAACAATTTAACTGGGACTTCGCACACCATACCGCGAAGATTTCAAAATAACTTCAGCAAAACTTATGTTCGAATTAGAACAAATCAGAGTACTCAGTCAGTTTCTTTCTGAAGCCAAAACTTCAACCAGTTAATTCGTCCTTACGACGAATCATGGCAAGGAACTGAAAATAAATGAGTGCGGCATTGTCTTCTTAAAGAAGGCAACAAAACGGGACTATTTTAAGACTACAAAAGGCTGCAAAATCACTCGTAAAGCAACAGATATGGATTTAAAATCGCCATAAGTATAACCGATAAAGGAGATAGTATTTCAACTATAAGAAGATTAAACTATTACCAAAGTAAAAGTAATCAGGAGAACTAACACTTGCCACCGCGGCCAGGAGTCACCACAAACCGAGGGAACAATGAATATAGGGGCGATTCTAAATGCCATATTGCTAAATGAACTAATTAAACGCCAAATCTGATTAAAAAAAACTATGAACGAACTGTAACGAAATGATTTAAATGGTAATTAATTGGTCACTTTACTAGGGACTGTAAAGCACTTGAAACATGTTAAATGATGAAGCAGCTTGGCAATCGAGAAAAACAACCGGAGAGATTGCCGGCCTACTTGTTTACAACCAAACATAGGAAGAGGTTATTGCACAAAACGCTGTTGGATCAACTTTGGGAATCGCACGAGGGCAACACCACTAAACAATAAATCCTTTATTGTTTGATTGGCGCTGCCATCAAACGACATCAAGCAAAAACAATAATAATAACAGTTTTTACAGACCACTGCTAACTTTTAACGAATCAACATTCTGGCTCCGTCAGATTCGATCCCGAGGTTGTTCTTCATATTATTCTAGACAACCCGAAAAAGACCAGTCGTTCTCTACCCCGAGGAGCCATCGTTGCCGACCTTTGCGCCTGCAATTTGCGGTTCATAAACAATATGTCATACTTATTCAGCGACAATACGCAATTTAATATCCCCTAACAACTAGTGATCATCAGTGGCAAGGGGCCCGAGGTATAATAAACTAAAATCCATCGCGTCTTGGTCTCTAAAACCGGTGATCATATATTTTGTTGGATAAAACTTCATTTGGGCAACCGTACAAGGTGACCCAGCAGTTCCTTGATACCGTTGCCATTCAGTCCAACTATACACAGATAATATCTGCATATGTCAGAATTTGGTTGGATTGACGAAAGAAAAATGCTAACATGAGATTAAAGAATATCGGTGAGAGCATCTCCTTGTCGTACACTAGAGCTGCGATTGCAAAAAATGCTGATTGCTTGTTCTCAACTTTGACACAGCTTTGTGACTGCAGTACTGTCATTTTACATAGCCGCATATATTTGTCAGATATTTCCGCAGACATCGCAATTAAGCAAGCAATAGGCTATTCCGATAGATTGACTCGTAGCTTGGAAATCCAAGAATCCGCTTTTGCCGTCTATAAATTCGCTTGGCGGTCCACCTAGCAAGGATCACTTTGTTCTTCTGTGTGATTGTAAAACGTATTCGCGCTTCTTTATAGGCTATATTTTGTTGTTCGACAGCAAGACGACACTCCTCATACGCACAGACTACTTGCTATTGATAATAGCTAACAGCATTATCAAATCCATCGGGAACCAATGGCAGAGAACACCAAATTCGGATAGATTATAATCGGCAGCATGAGTAATTTAGACAACCAAGTAAAAAGAACCACGATGACGACAAAATCAATCGAGGAACAACTAAAATTATTTGTAGAGGTTAATAGCATTCCTGAGGAAAGAAACGACAGGATGGAAGAAAATCAAGTTAAAGAAGCAACCAAGTTTCGAGTGGTGTTTGATGCATCATCAAAAAAAAAGCAGACAAGAGTGAGGCCGTGTTCGAAACCGAGGCAACAAATCATACAAGAGATACACCACCCTCTGCATGTCAATAAGAGTCATCCACATCGATATAGTGAGGAATTTCTTTAATAAAAAAGACGTAAGTATCGTGCAGCTAGGACCACACTACCTGACGACAAAGCAACCATGTTGGTCAGTGGCGAAACAACATGGCACAATATACCGCCTCACACCCGACACTTTGACGGATTATGGGAAATAGAAATGAAATCCATTAGGCAACAACCTCATCGTTGTGCGAAAACCATATAGGAACGATGAACCACATAGCCATAGTCATCCTCTCAGTGTGCGGTCTATTCGGACTCGTGAATACCAACATCGAAATTAAGAAGTTTTACCAGCCTACAGGCGTACATTCCAAGAAGTTAGGCACGTTAGAAATTGTCGCTATGAAGGGGAATCTGGTAATCAAGTATACACCATGAGCAGCTACTGGGGGACAAAATAAGATAGAGAAAAACTGAACTTCTGATCTATGAGGAGCTAAAAGCAGTCTGTAAGAAGTTAAAGCTGGATTAAACTGCAACATTCTAGAATAGCTGCGATGGCAATTCAGCAAAGGGTTTTGGAGATTCAACAGGCATCAGACTAGGAGATCTGTTCGTGATTCTTACGTAACGTGAAGCCAAAATATGAGGCTCGGTTTGAAAGTCTCAATAATAACAAGCACGACAAGAAATGGAGCAGGTCCAGGATATGGAACTTATGAGGATAGGATCCACTCGGTATTAGTTACCTTTCTCGTATTAGTTACCTTTCTGGTATTAAATAACCTCCAGGATACACAACAGGGCCTACTTGACTTAATGTATAATGCGCATCAATGAATATTACACAAATCAATACTCGCGCCAAGTCAGTTAGAGGAGCAGTTCATTAACACATATTCACCATGATACTACACAATCACAAATTGCCACATCAACAGAATATCTTGCCATAGATGGCCGCATGGAACATTTTGCCTCTGCGAAATTACGCGAATTAGAAACACACTTTACAACCAATTAGAGTTATGCGATTTGGCCATATTACAACGGTACAAAAAACTCCACACCGTATGCCATAGCGAGACTATGAACGAAACCAACTGTTGGATTAAAATTCACTCTGGCTTAATAAAAATAGATCCTTGAAAAAATTAATTAATTATAACGGTTTTATAACAACGAACAATTCTTAACCAAATATCAATGCATATCAAATTTTCCAATAAGAATCCTCGACATGTATTCTCCAAAATTTGTACAAAACCAAACTTTCCAATTTTGGTTTAAGTCTTCACTATTCTACACACTCATTATTTATTAATGTATCAACTTATCAAGGTAAAAATACCCATACCACCTACATTATTTTTACAACCTACAATGATATTATTTTTTTATTTTGTTTGTTTTCCTAACATAACCTAATTTTTTTTTAATTTTCCATTTTCCTTTATTTATTATACGTAGAACATAAAATAATTAAGCCACTTACCGTATTTCGTCTATTTTCGAGTGTGCGCCACAGTAATTGTAAAAGTCTTTGCACTTTCAATTCGATCAGTTTCCATCGAATTTTTTTTGCGCATTTTTATTTTTTTATTTTATCCACTTTGTTTTTCAATTTTCCACTGCACAATCACAAAACTTAGTTTTTCTTTAGTTTTTGTTCACTTTTTTAAAGTTTTTTTTTAATTAAATTAAACTTAACTATTTAAAAACAATAAAAATAAACTAAGCGAGTTTATTTATCCTTCGCGCACGAATATGACCTTGCGGCATCAAGGTTGATTTGGTACTGATAAAAGTGAAGCATGAAGTGGGAAGTATTATAAAAACCGTTGCAGTTAAATAAACTTTTTGTTAAAAGCTCACGAAATTTAGAAGCCGTTATATATATATATATATATATATATATATATATATATATATATATATATATATATATATATATAGTCGAACCTCTCTGCAACGACCACTAAAGGGACCGAAAATATTGTCCGTTGGAGAGAAGTGTCCTCTTTTGAGAGGTTTCGAATTTTTTTTATTTTATTAGTGCATAAATAAAACACTAATTTTAATTCATTAATAAATATAATTTATTTACCACTTCATATAAAAAAATAATTCGTAAAACGTAATTTAAAATAAACTTTAAATATTTCATTGCAATAACTTCAGTAAGTAATAATATATTTGAATATTTTTGGCTGGCAGCGCAGTCTTCTAATTTTTGACTTTACGATCTTCTCGAAGACGTTAATAATTCCTGGGCAAATAGTCTAATCTTCAGCTTAGTTTTTTACAAAATAGTTTACGATTGATGTTTGTTTTGTTTTGGCATTCAATATTTTATCCTCCATTTGTGATTCAAGGGCCATAGACTTTTCAAGTAGAGGAATATCACCTTTTGCTCTAACAAAATTTGTAATCGGCTTCAAGTGATCTAGGGCCTCTCTGTATGTGGTAAAATTAGATATTTCTTCTATTTCGGATGACTCTGATTATATGCCAGATTGTGGTTCAACGTACTAGCTGACAATCTCATTCATATTTATTGAATTGTCCTCTGTTGGAACGTAATCTTTTAAATTTAGAAAACAGGCATTATCCCCTTGTTCTTCTAGATGCGACATAAAACTTTCAATGTCGGTATTGTCGTCGACTAAAGTAATGTCACAATCTGGAGCACTTATGAATTCAGCATGTGTAAAACAATTGGAAATCGTTTGATGTGAAACATTACTCCACGAGCTTTTGATCCACATGATCGCCTTTAAAATATCGATGGTCGGTTCCATTCATTATTTAAATTTAAAAGTAAGTATTTTATAACCTCTTTTTTATAAAAATGTTTAAAATTTTTTAAAATCCCCTGATCCAAGGGTTGGCAAAGTGACGTTAGATTAGGCGGAAAATTAACTAACTTTAAATTAGATAATTCTAAAGTTATATTTGTGTGGCTCGCAGCATTATCTAAAAGTATAATAACGTTCTTATTTTTCTGTTTGAAACCAAGATTAAGCTCTTTTAAATAATTTGTCATCAGCTCACGAGTCATCCAGGCCTTAGAGTTCGCTTTGTATATGACGGGAAAATCTTGTAGATTACGTTTTTGAATCAACGTGGCTTTTTCGCGTTGCCAATCACAAATGGTTTCAATTTTTCACCAGACATGCTTGCATATAAACAAATAGTCAACCTCTCTTTTGATTGTTTACTTCCAACGCATTTATCGTTTTTAAAAGCCAGGGTTTTTTTTGGTGTCATTTTGAATAATAATGCGGTTTCATCGAGGTTATAAACATCATCTATTGAATAATCTTTAATTATTGATGGAAGTTTGTTCTGCCACTCAGTAGCCAGAACCTCGTCTACGTTGGCAGCTTCATCTTGGATACTTTTAAAAACTATGTTATTCCTTATAAGGAATTTCTCGAGCCAGCTAATTCACGTGTATCATTCCAATACTGAATTTTCTAATTCGTTAGATACCAAATGACTGGTTTCCTTTTCTTTCTGCGTGAAGTTTCCGACTGGCCCCATTCTTTCAAAATAGCATCACTGTTCGAAATAATAGTACTGATTTGAGTTTTAGCTACACCATGCTGTCCTGCTAAAATCCTATAGCTGGGTTTATCTTTTTTATGTTCCTCAATTATTGAAACTTTTTGTTTCAAATTTAAAAATTTCCTTTTTGTACTCATTTGAAAAATTTAAATGGTTGGTGTATCTGTTAAAAAAAATTATTTATAAATGTTTGTGACATATACACTGCACTTACATTTAGGAGTAACATGCGTAACACAAACACGGCCATTCAAACAAACACTTACACACACACACACACACACACACACACACACACACACACACACACACACACACACAACAGACACACACCTAAACAATACTCAATACCAAAACCCTCTTTACTACAAGCCGTCTTGTAACTTTCGCTGACACACATCATCATGTATTTTTAAAATGTATTAGTGAAAATATATACTTTAGATGTATTAGTAACTATCAAAACTTCATATAAAATTAATAAAAAAAATTGTAATCGCATGCGCATTATTTGATTTTATTGTTTATTTCTTTTACACAATATTCGCTATCATATCCCGACACGATTTTCTACTTACAATACAATCAAACTATATATTTTTGTATAGCATGAGTATGCAAACAATACGGCTTGTAGTAAAGAGGGTTTTGCTCAATACACACACGCACACACACAAGATACCGCAATTACAAAACCCCCTTCTTCAAACATAACACGAACACACTGAAAATACACAAAGGCCCGTCGTCCCACATTAATAAACACCAGAGTATGCACATTGACCAAGCTAAAAACAATTTTTAATACTTCACACATATCCACCATACTAAAATATGTACATCAATGAAAAATGTTATTAACTCAAATACATATGTAAGTTACATACCTCTAAATGGTTTTCTTCTAAAATTTTTAATTAATCATTTTCCTGCTCACAGTCCACAAACTAAACTGAATGCAATATGGATATGAACTAAATGCAATATGTATCTAATTTACGTTAAAACAAACAAAACGGGAAACACTGGAGTTTGCCAGAAATATGGAGTTTAACACTCAACAATCCATTGTAGTACGAGAAAGCCGAAAATTATACATAACCATTTTTTTCGAAGCAATATTGCGGAATTATGTCTTTTACTTTTTTCGAAAATTATATTTTGTATTTTTTTCGTTTTGTCCGCTTAATAGAGGTTTATTTTGTATTACTCGTCTTCTATTTGGTGTCCGTGTACGTTTCAAAGAGTGCTCTTTAAGTAGAGGTTAATTTGTGTGCTTATTTGTTAGTTTACAAAGGGACTTATAGTACCGTTCTTTGAAGAGAGGGAATCGTTACAGAGAGTTTTGACTGTATATATATATATATATATATATATATATATATATATATATATATATATATATATATATATATATATTTATATATATATAAATATATATATATATATATATATATATATATATATATATATATATATATATATATATATATATTTATTTGATTTTTGACATATTTTTGATTTACATTTAAAGTGAAAAACTGATATTCATTTTTTTAAAGCACCCACAGTGTAACCTCTAAATCTAGCAATCAATGAGAAAAACGTCATATTGACCAATTATGTTGAAAGCCAATTTTATGAATTAAAAGTTTAATCGATTCAAATAATTGTTTTTGTATTTATTAAATTAAATATCGAAATTATGAATTCTTGTAAAATTGTAATTGACTTTAAAATCAAACAAATAAAAATTTAAATAAAAAATGTAAATGTTAGTTGAAGCAAAGGGGAATGGACTTGAATTAACTATAAGTTCACGTTTAATTCGAATCGCTTTTATGGAAACGCGGTTTAGGACTGTCGCTGTGAAAATCACGGGTTTTTGATGGCATTGTATCATCCATGAAAGGGTATCGCTTGGAACTGGTTGCTCTTCATGAAATTCGATGGCCAAAAAGTTGAGAGCATGTGGTCCAAGGCTATACTTTGCCAACCCAAAGATAAAGACTCATTTTACAACAATTTGGATGATCTGATGGGATCTATACCAGAGCACGACGTCAGAGTAGTGATTGTTGACCTTAATGCTAGAGGTGGCTAAAATCAGACTGACTTATGTGAAAATATAGGTCAGTTCTCACGACACGATCTAGCGAGCAATAATGGGGAAAGAATGATGTACTTTGCGATCACTCAAGTGTTGTGTTTTACTGGATTTATTAAATAAATACTTGATTTGAATAAAATGAGTTATTATAAATACATGTGTTTTATTCAAAGAACTTTATTGGAGTAACATACTAACTATACATTGTGAACATTTATATATACGGTAAAAATAGGCGTGACTTAACATATTATTTTATACGATAATATCGGTGTGTACAGAGTGTACACATTAAATAAATTTAACAGTGTTGCCGAAAGGAAAGGTATAAATTGATATACATACATGTAATATGTATTTCTTCAACATCAAGACCTCATTGTAGCTAGCATATTTTTGCCTTGTGAAAATATCTCCTTGGAAACATTGACACATCTTCGACTGCCAATCACAGGATTGGGATCACAGGAAACGAATCTTACGTTTCAACTGTGAAAGGTCTGATAAACGAAGTTGGGAAAGCACAGTATCCAAATCTTGTTAGCAGTAGCATTATGGAAACCAACCACCGTTGTAATAATGTGAACGCTCTATGCAAGGTATTGAAACTTTGGTTGTCAATGCCGCTCAGGCGACTTTATGAATGGTTAAAATTAAACCTAAATATGATTGGTTTGATGAGGAGTGTCGCCTTGCTGTTCAGCAACAGAATATAGCCTAAAAAGAAGTGCTAATCGTAACCGTAATAATCTTGCAAGAGTATCGGATTCTTACCGATTAAATCCTAACCTCAAATTTGCTTTGCACCATTTGACTTCGGGGAACTACTGATAATTATTACTTTACGAAAACGGCTCAGCTCAAGCTGCCATCATTTTCAGGAGTTCCGATTTAATCCTTTCTAAGTGTCGTAGTTTCTTCATAATCTTCCAACTGCTCGCTATGTTTTGCCTCCATAACAAATCCACTTCATCCACAAAGACGACAATCTCTGCTTCTTCTGGTATCGGCAGTTTAAAAATGCCGTTATACATGGTGTTCCACAACGTAGGGGCTAGCACTGACCCTTGTGGTACTACTCCGGTTATATGATAATCTTCTGTGCCTCCATTGCTCACGTACTTTAAAACTCTATTTCTAAATTAATTAGCCACCAGCCTTGTTAAATACTTGAGTACCTCTATACTTAGTAGAGAGTTTAGTATGCACTACCACCTAGCCGAGTTAAAGGCATTTTTAACATCCAATGTGACCACTTCATAATATTTTATGGAACCTCCCTTCCATCTGACTACTGCAATCGCCTCTCATATTGAGATCAATTCATATTGATTTTCAGACAGATCGCCTTTGTGCCTACTGCAGTCTTTCGCATATGATCCTCCTTAATATTTTACCAGTTGTATCCAGCAAGCAGATTGGGCGGTCAGATAATAGATTTTCTACTCCTTTCTCCAGGCAATTATCACACTAGCTAACAAACCGTCCGGGAGATACAAGGACAGCAGTTGTTAATGCTACATTGAGAATTTTATCAGGGCCGCAATAACGAAAGAGTACCTTCTCACATACCCAGACAGCAGTGCTATTTGAGAAATCTGTTGCCCAAGTCTACTATCCAACTTCTTGTATCGTTCGCATACAATAACAGCGTCTGCATCGAAAACCCGTACAGTTTGCTGTAGTAGGTTTTGCATAGCTTTAAAGGGAGGAAGATTAAGTTATGGATCAACCTCATTTTCTACATTTCATTTGAAGCGCCATATGTTTCCTCCAATGGCTTTATCGCTACAAAGCATGCATTTCGGATCATTGCTGCATCCCTTTGACCATATGACCCTCTTTTCCACACTTCTTACATAGCTTAGACCTATCCTTCAAACTCCTACATTATTAAGCTTGGCGGCCATATTCGAGGCAGTTGAAACATTTTAAAGGCTTGTTAATTTTTCGAATTCTGTAAATACCCAATCAATCCTTATTTTCTTTTTGGATATGACATTCTCTGCCTTTGGCTTGGAAGGCTAACCACTGTCATTTGTGTCTTCCGATAGGAAGCTTTCAGTGTTTTTATAGAGGCAATACCTTTAGTTTCTCCCACCAGCGATTCAAGATCCTGAAGTATTTCGTCCTGTATAATCACTACATCAATATTCATAATTTTTACAACGGTTTTCTGTGTCTAGAATTAAACATCAGCTTCCTGACTGGTACTTTCCTTCAATTGGGATCTGAAAACACCAGTTTGTGGTTGGTTTCCAGAGCTGTTAAACTCTAGCAAAATATCCCCCTTCGTAGTTTAGCGAATATGAATAATTTCCCCCCTCCTCTCCCCCCAGACCAGTAAGTTCTGAGTCCACCTTCATTTTCTATAGGAGTTCAGCTGTATTGTATACAGCTCCTTTTTAAAGCGCATCCGATCAAGTTAGTGATTTCCGATTTTTTTCGCCTTTTCGATGCAACTTTTTGCCATCCTAGTTTATCTCCAGTTTTCTTTTTGATTCTTAGGGTAGCTTCAGATTTGTAATAGTACGCCCATTTGTTGTAATGCCTTCCTTTTTACCTAACTAGTCTGGGGCGGTTAATCTCTTTTCCTTTTAGAAGTGTCTGCATTAGAAGCGTCCTGGTTTTCACTTATTCCTTTATCGTGATTAATCGAAATGCCTTCTGGATTTGCACTTCCAAGGGGTCTGGAATAAGACCCGTATCGGGTTGCCGTACGAAAGTATAATCATGTTTTTTTCGCCATGCAAATTCTTCCTATCCTTCACATATTCGAACAGGTTGTTTATCTGCTTTTTAACTGCAGATAATTTCGAAACACTCGGAAATTCGAACATTTTAACGTCTGCCAGATATCGACAAATATTTGCGGAAATTTTGGGAATAAAAAAAGCTACCTAAAAGCATTTAGAGAAGTCCAGAAGAGCAGTTGGCTGAGGATTTGTTAAATCAATGATCCGGATTTAGTTCCAGATCCGGAACTTAAAACGGAACTCGAATAAGATCCGTCAATGATCCGGATTCAGTTCCAGATCCGGAACTTAAAAAGGAACTCGAACAAGATCCGTCAATGATCCGAATTTAGTTCTAGGTCTGGAACTTAAAACGGTACTCGAACAAGATCCGTCAATGATCCGGATTTAGTTCCAGATCAGGAACTTAAAACAGAACTCGAACAAGATCCGTCAATGATCCGAATTTAGTTCCGAATTAATATTAATGTCTTTAATATTTTAGACCACAATATTTTTTAACCATTATCGTGATCAGTTTGTTTAGTTTGCTTTACTAGATTAAAATTATTAACGGAAATATCCAGATCAATTTTATTGTGCTTCAATATATAATATCAATAAAAAAATGTTAACTTCAATTATTTTGTTTGACATCTGAAACTGCCCAATTTAGTGAATTTTGTAACCTCAAAACTAATTAAAGTGAATTAAACATGAGCACTGAGTTGAAGTTATATCGATTATGGTGACATAAAAATAGTGAATCTACATTTAAGTATGTTGTGTAGGATTTTTCTTTACGGTGCTTGAAAACAATCTAAGCCTTACTTAACCTAAAAATTAGTGTCTTGTAAACTCTCCAGTACATATCAGCCAAACATAGTGTCGATCATAAGTGTCGATGTGTGCTTAAAAATATACGCAAAGAATATTATAAGTATGTAGTTTGAAAAAATTAATTGTGCCGATTCTGGTGAAAGGTCAAAAATTAATTAATTGTTCCGACAATTTGTTCCAAAGAGCGACGAAAGGGGCCGGTGATAACAAATTTGTAGTAAAATTGCCATATTTTAATGCTTGAACCCACTTATATTACTTAAATTCCGTCAGCATAAGTTCGTATTACGCGGAGACAAAGATGTAAAGGCAGGCGTCCTATTATGAAAAAAATGCGATTTCGCAGTTTCATGTGATATCGCCTAATTGTATTCTAAAACGACATTCTCGCATAAATGCGAATGATGCACCTTATTATAAAATGCTATGACGGATTTTTGCGAAACTAAATTTGACAAATGTGAATGCGCAACAGCAGTCGAATGTTGCATCATTCATCGTTTAATATATTATGTGAAAATTTTGATTGATTATGATATATACATAATTATTATATATATATATATATATATATATATATATATATATATATATATATATATATATATATATAAATTTTTCGCCGTGCATTGTGTATCGGTCGAAACTGGATATTCTACAACTGGATTTGACGAAACAGGATAATTCAAAACTGGATATTTTAAAACGAGATAAGGTACAAAACGAGACATGGTACAAAACTGGATATTTCAAAATTGGATATTTCAAAACGAGATAAGGTACCTCGTTTTGTACCTTATCTCATTTTGAAATATCCAATTTTGAAATATCCAGTTTTGTACCATGTTTCGTTTTGTACCTTATCTCGTTTATAGTACAAAACTGGATATTTCAAAACAGGATATTTCGATATGTGATTTAAACTTAAAATGATTTTTTGGGAAAGTTCTGGAATATGGCCAATTAGGGAGGAACTCGGTGAGTTCTTAACCGATTATGATGAAATTCTATATGTAGGATGGGAATATGATTTTAAAATGATTTTTTGGAAAAGTTTTGGAATATGGTCAATAAGGAAGGAACGCGGCGAGTTCTTAACCGATTATGATGAAATTCGATATGTAGGATGAAAATGTGATTTTAAAATGATTTTTTCAAGTCAATGATTATTTTAATAAGATGAGAAAAACACCAATTAAAAAAAACCATTAAGTGAAGGAAAATTCGATTTCTCTCCTTAGAAATATTCAAGTATGGAACCTTACTGGCCTTATTCAAGAACTTTCCCATAAAATCATTTTTAAATCCTATTTTCATCTTATATATCGAAGTTCATCAAAATCGGTTAAGAACTCGCCGAGTTCCTCCCTAATTGGCCATATTCCAGAACTTTCCTAAAAAATCGTTTTAAGTTTAAATCACATGTCGAAATATCCTGTTTTGAAATATCCAGTTTTGTACCATATCTCGTTTTGTACCTTATCTCGTTTTGTCAAATCCTATTTTGAAATATCCAGTTTTAAAATGTCCAGTTCTGAGCGGTTCCCAAAAAATATATCAAAATATTCTCGGTGATTTCATGGTGGAACATGAGGCTTTTGGCTAAAAACTTTATGTACTCAACTGAATATAAATCAAAAATAATTATGTTGTAGGCCAACCTGAAAGATAAACTAACACAATCCATTTATTGAAATTTAATAAAAAACTACACTCAGACACTGCAATTTTCGAGTCTAATTGAGGTTATGAATTTGTGAATATTGACAGATATTGTTATTTGACATGAAACAAATTGCCCAAAAAAAAATTCCCCTATAGGCAAAACGATATGCGACAGTCGCATTTCATAATACAATTAGAAGCGGCGCTTCGCATCCGCAAAATCGCAAAAAATGCGAAATGCGGTCGCTTTCATAATAGGGTCCCAAGTGTGGGTTGATAACGAAGAACAACAATACCAAAACATTATTTGGAGAAGTAGCGGGCAACACCAAACTTATTCCAACTAAAGGCGTTCACAGGCAGCGAATTATTTATACAATCCAATACTGAAAACCAAGCTAAGGAAATCGGAGAGCCGGCGAATATACCAAGAGTGTTATAGGAACGCGTCAACACACCAAGCGCACATTATTGTCGGATATACAGTCGCACGTTTGATCCACTTGGTTGGTCCGCTACAAAAGTATTTTCATGTGAGTTTTGAACATATTTACATTAAATAACTATGAGAAATAAATCAGAGCTACAAAATAAAATTAAATTAATCTTTAGGTAAAGCTTATGGTAAAATTTGGAATTTGTAGTAGTAATTATTGTAGAAGTTGTATAAATGACGATAAACCGTCAGATTGTCAGCTAGGTTTTCCGTTTATAACAGTCCTTACCATGCACTGGAAAGCTAGAACGCTTACAAGTCGAACAGTTAATCTCCAATAATATATGTGTTTTTGTTATGTAGTGTGGAGCTGAAAAGGGTGACCAGCAGGCTAGAAAAATGCTTTATTAGCTTTATAAGTATTTTTATAATCCTGTCTATCAATTATCAAAACCAAATGCGCTCGTCCGGCTTAGAAAGGAAAAAAATCAGTACTGACACGTTATAAAGTTGGCACCTTCCTAAAAATGGTAGAAATTTAGAAAAAATATCGATTGATGACATAATGTTTGCACAAGACACACTTGATTAAGAACTGATGATTTCCTTAATTTAACTATTAATTTCCGGGTTTTTTCTCCGGCAATATATTGCCGAAAAACTATTTAAATAAAAGTTCCTTTACTATCATTATTGCAGAGATTATACCGGACTCGCTACTAAATTTAAATTCATTTAATTGTAACACTTTAAAAGATCAGAGGGAGGGTGACCCTTTTATATTTTTAACGATCATGGGAAGTAAAAAATATTTTTATTTTAAAATCCGTTTTAAAGTTCCATGAATTGGAATTTAATATCGAATTTTATGAATATTTTTTCCGATAACTCGACAAAAAACAAGATCTTACCATTTAAAGTATATTGTGAATAAGTAAACCTATTTTATATTTAAGGCAAACATTTTATGTTTGCAAATATTCGTATTACTGCTTAAATTGCTAAATCAATAATTTATGAATACCCATCCTACGATATAGCCATCTACGAATGAGAATTGAACTAACACAAAATAAAATCATATAGCATGCCCGATGATGTATGATCAGTTAATATTAAATTAATAAATTCAAAATCAATAAAAATGGTTGTATTACCCGCACTTGTTGTATAACCCGCACCTCCAAATTTCCGAAAAAGTCACTTTTTAAATTAATCCGCCGGCTATGCCCAGGAAATTAGGGTAATTTACATTTTTTTTTGTCCTAAAAATTAAAATTTATTTTGGTTTTTATATATATATATATATATATATATATATATATATATATATATATATATATATATATATAAATTAAAAATGTAACCACTTTTGCCTTCCATTATTTAATTTTTATACTAATTACCAAGATATTGTAGGTAGGCTTGCCACCCGTCCTCCTTTGTGGAGGACAGTCTTCCTTTCGTAATAAATTTCCTCCATCCTCCACCAACACAAAAATGTCATCCACCAGAAAAATAAATACCATATTTCATAGCGTGCGACCCTCCCTACAATGTAAATATCGAAGTTAAGAACTGGAAAAGAACGACAGTATCCGGGGCTAATTATTTCACCGTTTTAGATTTATTATCAAATTATTACCAGGTAGCAATGAGTCAAGAATACTCCAGATATAATACCCATAACCGCTTTTGTTACTGCTGATTGACATCAGTTAAATGTTGAATTGATTAGTTGACGAGACTAATGAGGAAATGTTGGTATATCTAGACGATATAATAATCCCAAGTAAGATGATCGTAGAGGAAATGGGACAATTAGAGTGGTTGTTAGATGTAATAATGTGCAATGGTCTGTTGATTAACCTGGAAAATAGCAATTTTTAAGACATGAAGTGTCAGGATCACGAGTTAGACCCGGAAGATCAGAAACAGATGCCGATGTAAATTTTATACAGCTGAAGAACAGAACTCAGATATGACTACAGTTTATGGGATTGACGGGATTCTTTCGAAAGTTCATGAAAAACTTTAATATTGTTGCAAAACTTTGGAAGCGCGGTACCGTGTTTATATGCTAAATGAGTGAATCGCAAAACGTTAGCAATATATGATCCTAATTTAGAACATGAAGTGGTTACCGATGCTCAATTGAAAGAGTTAGTTGAAATTTTGTTACAAGTCTATCAGTATAAAAAACCCGACATGTGGTCTATTTAAACAGACAGACTGCCCATATGCAAACTCAACGCCGAGAGCGACTGATCAATTGAAAGAACATATAACCCATATAACATATAACGCACAATACTATCTATGCAATGGGCTACTATATGTGAAAAAGGTAACAAATGGGATTTCAAAATTATTCAATTGCAATGGTGATTAAACAACATACCAAATTCAACTAATGGAAATTTGCCACAATATTTAGTTTTGGCGTAAAACCGGATGAGTATATTGAAAAACAAATTATTACTCGCGCCTTTACAGACAAAAATCCAATTGCTGAATTCAACGAACTAAAAGAAATGGCTGTTACGAAAATAAATCGAGCTGCGGTTAAAGAGATGTTCGATAGTAAACACTGGAAACCAAGGAACTATAAAGAGGGTAGATTTTTAATGAAGTTTATTTTTATGAAACGTTTTAACGCCCCTACGACGTTTTTGTCGTCGACAAAAATAGGTTGAATTTTGAACTACACTGAAATTTTTCGGCACATATCGACGAGAAGGTTGTCTTTATTGCCTGCTATAGATACAACTATAATTATTTGGCCAGCTTTTTGGACTTACCAAACATGTTTTGGGGTGTTTAAAGCAAAATTTTAACTGCCCTCCTCTGGCATTTTCCAAAGGTGGCAAGCCTAATTGTAGGTGAACAAATTTGACACTTTATTCACCTAACCACGAGAACGATAATATTAATGTGATCATTTCACCTCACATTTTTTTGAGGGGTCACCTGTGCAATTACACAATTTTATTATTAATTTGTTTCTTTATTTCTAAAATTATGTTGCTCGGGAACTTCCAACTCTTTTTTATTCAAATTTGGATTTTTAGAGGCAGCAGCAGCAAAAACAAAAATTTTTTTTAAATGAAACTGTTTAATAATTTCAATAATTAAATTAAGTGTTTTATTTATTATTACTATTATTTATATTTGAATTTCGCTACGGGAAGCAAATTTTCACTCCAAATTTGACTCTGGCGCGTCTTCGAAGACGTACAATTGTAGGTCCATTTTTAGTATCGAAAATCTGGAAAAGGTGCATTATTTAGGAACAAAACTTAAACTTTATTAAATAGAATGTGTACTTACATAATTAAGAGAAAACCTCCTGATATACCACATTATCGGTTACTGTGACATCATCAACAGTACTTCCTTGTTTTGGTCCTTCGATAATTCGAATTTTTAGAGCAGTAGATTGTGCTCTTGATAGTGCTGTGTAAAGCTGGCCATGGGTAAAAAAAGGTTCAGGAAGATAAAGGCCGATTTTTTTAAATGCAAGACGTACTGGAAATTGATGTCTTATTAAATTGAAAGGTAATGCTGGATCGTTCGACGTATCTAAAGATATTCTTGGAATGAAATGTGTAGTACCCTTTTCTGTGCCAGTTTAAATTTCAACTTTTATTATGTTCCTCTGTAAATCTGTGATTGCTAATTTTGTTCCATTACACAAACCATTTTTAATAAATAGGTCTCGTATAAGCATTACGATGCCCTTTTTTAATTTTAAAATATGTGGAGGAAGACCAGAAGGATTTAACAAATTCAAAAATTCTGTTGAGAAATTCATTTGTAAATTATTGTCATCGGTACCATCTTCGTTTTTAACGGAAACTACTGAGCAAAAGGACACTTCTTCGACATTTAAATTGTTCAATACTGTGTCATTTATATGACAAACATCATTTTTAGGACAAGGAATCATTCTCTGAGATATAGATGCCACATCTCCTGGAGTAAAGTTATTGCCAAATGTATCGGTAACGATATCGTCTGATAGTAATTCATTTGGTATATATTTAGTGAATATTGTGTTTTTTTAATTGATTGATCGGAGCAACATTCCTTTGGAAGCTTCAGAAAGAGAAAAATGCCATTCCGCAGAATCGTTTATCAAACCTCTAGCTCGAGCAGTTTCTCTGAAAGTTGAATATACTAAATTTTCAAAACTTTTTATAAGCTTTCGAAGGAAACAGCTTCTCTTCCTTTAACCGAAATCAATAACAGTCGGAGGTGATACCGCTCAGTATCTTTTGGTGAAACTCCTATTATTTTTCCTATAGGTTTATTGCCGTGATGTGAATTTGGGGAACGTTTTTCACATTTTTTATTTTTAAATATGTAGTATATAGGTATGTCTTGATATAAATGATTATGTGCAGTTGGATCATTCAAGTTTAAATTAAAAAACGATGTTAAAGTCGTCACTGCAATAGATTCACGCCGCAAATCATTTTTAATGTTATTCTCGTTAAAAAATATTAACTGCCCATCTTTCAAGTACACAGATAACAAAACAATATTATGGGAGTGACCATGAATTGGAAGTTCTTGGAGTTGCCAGGCTGCTTCTTGTGCACTTATGTAGCGACAGTTAAGATACTGCGAAATTTTATCGAAATCAACAACAGCTGTGGGATCATTATTAGAATCAACTTGTACACCAATTCTAGCACAATCATGTCCTTTGGTAATATATTTGTGAATATATTTTATGGCCTTAACTGTTGAACAAAGCTCAACATTTATATGAGCATTATATTTTAAGGTCAAAAACGGATTGTAGGGAACTATGAAACGATTATCTACATTTGAGGGCATAACTTCAGAAGTTATATTTAGACAAGTTTCATCTATATTTAAGATAAGTTTCTTTAGATATATCGGTTTTTTCGCAGAATGGTTTCGGAAATTGTTTACAACATTTACCATCAACCATGTAAACATAATTAGGATTTCAAATTCAACATGGTCCATGTATATTATGTTTTATTACCATATCGTATAGTTGCGGATGTGTAATTGGGAATTTCAGCTGAAATGATTTTGTCCACATCTGCAGCTGTTTTTAACTTATCCTCCTTACAGAGAGTAAATAAACAATGAGCATGTGGAAGGCCACGTTTTTGGTGCTCAATGACATAAACGTAACTACATGTAATATCGTTCAAAACGTCCTTTAATTTGAGATTAAACACTCGTGTAACTAAATCAGGGCGAACTGAAGCTTTTTGAAATGAATGTAGTTGCGATTTAATTTCTGGCCACGCTGGGTTACACGTAAACGTGATAAACAAATCGGGCTCCCTAATTTTCTCACCATAGCCATATGGTCCTGATAAAGTTTTGACATAGTGAAGAGAGTTAAAAATTGTTGGTCTAATTGCTATTTTATATGCGTAAAATTGTAGGACGGTGGTAGTATTTCGTACAGCCGTAGAGTTCGTTGTATTATGAGGTATATTGGTAGTCCATCCAAGATCTCCATTAGGGTAAAAAAGAGGAAAAATTGGGTCTAAATGTTTGCAAAGGAAGTTAATTCGCTTAATGCTTCTGCTATTGGTAGGATAAACTGCAAAATCGATTTGTATGGGTATATTGCCATTAATAAACACTGCCATGTATATTATGTATATTGGCTCCCATTAAAGCAAAGACGTTAGAGTTGTTGTATTGCCTAATGAACTCACGGAAATTTCGGCTTTTGCAAACAGTACCAATGTATAATTCTTTAATTTCAATTGGAAAATGTGAGTTGGACGTAGGTAAATTAGACAACTTACCATTGTGGCAACAATCCAATTTAAGCTCACTTTTGAAGTGAACTGAAGATCCCGAAATAGCCGACTTGTAAGTGGATTTGCGAAGTTCAAGATGAATTGTAGGTCTATTAATATCCACTTGGTGTTGTGAACGCCTTATTCGTTGCCGTTCATTTATTTCACTATTTCTTTTACGACGATAGCTTGTAAAATATTCTTGTGTATTTCGTCTCATACTAATATTTCGGAAAATTTGTTAATACACAATACTATTTATTAAAAATAAATCACTTTATCACATTAATTACAATTAAATCACAGTAATCACCAAAAACACATTAATTAAATCTAATATCATCGAAAGTCGAACTGAATTGATGATGCGCTCTAGATTTTTGAATATTTGTTTTATTTATCCCGACGTGTTTAATATACATAATACGATACGCCATATTACAATACTTATACATGTATATTAATATTTTATAATTACTGTTCTAAGTCAATGTAATAGTGCATATATATTAAAATCACACAGCTAGCTATAACTGTAATTTTTTTAATAACACAGTCGTGTGGGTGCAGATTGCAAAAACATTTTTGTCTATTTAAAATATTTTTGTCTTTTGTGCTTAATTGAATATACTAACACATTGTGATATACATTATGAACAAAAGGAACACTGGGGAAATAAAAATATTTTGTGAACGAAGTATTTTGTGTAAACGATAACACACAATGGTTGCTTCAATCGGGTATGCTTGTATATTGTAATATAGATATCAATCGTACCCAAACAATAACAATAATGGTTGGCAATACCCAAACAGGCGGTGCTGCTACGAAAATAGCGGAAAGGATTGAACTATAAGAATGCCCCATTGACAGTTGAAGCCGTGTTTTTAGATCCTTTTTATTATGGTTTTATAGTGTTTATGTCTCCAAAAGATAGTGCTTACTCTTCTTTTTTAGTCGTCATATTAGCAATTCGAAAAGTAGAGACAACACTAAATCTATTAATGATAAAAATAAGCCAAACCACGCTTGTACGTAGCGGTTTAAGATTGCGGATTATACAAAGGATGCGGATTATACGTGAACATATTTTTTTTGTTTGTAAAAGCTTGATATTTTTAAGGTGCGGGTATTACACGCCAGGTGCGGGCTATTTCCTGGAAATTGGGTAATTTTTAGCACAGAAAAACTATTTATAAACATACAAATTCTCAATATGAAATGTCAAAAAATTTTAAAATTTACTTGTACCGACATAAAAAAATTACGCACGACGCCGCATACAACTGCTCACCAAAAAATAGGTGAGAATCATAATATCAAATTATGAGTTGGTTGAATCAATGACGAGCTGATTTTTTTTTAATTACCAAAATTTTTCCATGAAAATTAAAGTTTTCCAAATACTTTTAAGTATAGTTGATTAATTATTATAATTAACACTCATAATTAACTGAAACTTTAATTATAGTTTTTAAGACACTCACACATTTTGTATTTTTAATTATTTTATTTATTTATTTTTTTTTTATATATTTTTTAATTTTTAAATAAAATTTTTTGTTTTTAAAATTATTAAATTTTTGTATTCTCTCCATCTTTCACATATTATAGTTTATAAATTTTTTTTTTTATATATTTTTTATTTTCATTTTTTTTTATAATATAATATATAATAGGTATCTGTTATAATTAAAAAAAATAATAATATATATATAAATATATATTTATAGTTATAATAATAATAAAACGATTAATTCAATTTAATCAATAATATTAATAATAAAAAACAAAAAGTCATTTTATTTAAATTATATTATATAATATTTTGTATGTATATTATTTATATTATTATAGATAAGTTTATGTTTAAAAAAAAAACGAACACTACATTTACAAAAATTTTAAAGTATAAAAAAAAATTGAATTTAAAAAAAATTATACACAAATAATTAATTAGAAAAAAAAGAACGAAAAATTGTTAGGAAATTTTTTATAAATAATACATTTCATTATTTTGAATTTGATAGTAAAAAAAAAATAATTTTTTTAAATATAAGTAAATTATTATTAATATATAAATATATATTATGATTTTTATGTTTTTAAATGCTATTTAGTAGATTTTAATTTTGTTTAGGCCATTTCTATAAAAATTACAAATATGAATTCAGCTCCTAAAAAATATATAATTTATTTTTTTTATAAATTTTAGTTTTTTTTTTATCACAAATTAATTAAATCTTTGTTTTTTGTAAAATCATTGTATTTTTTGTTTTAAATTTGGAAATTATTATTATTACTCTAATTAATTACTTTTAATTTTGAAAAAATAAAAAAATAAAAATAAATTTATTATTTCACTGGATTAATGATTATTTGTTTTATGTTAAAATTTATACAATTATATCAATATTGTTTATCACACAAAAAAAAATGGAGCTAATTTCAAATAAAAATAATAATAATTAATTTAATTTATTTAATTAGTTTCTTTGTTAAATTACTATTATTTATCTAGTTTTACATAAACTATTAAGGTGATTTAAGTTTTAGCACATGCAATTTATGTATTTATAAAATAAAATATATTGCGTATTTTAAATGTCAATAATAAATAATTAATTAAACATAATAGAAAATAATTAAAACATTTCTTTATATATATTTTTTAACAATTCCATTTTAATTTTGACATTTTTATTTTTTAAATTTTATTATCAATGATTTGGTAGTGATGTGTAAAATAAATTAATATATATATATTATGCGCCTAAATTTTTTTATATATTAATTTAATTTAAATGGTTGAGTAACAAAATAACAAGTTTAATTTATTTTACTTATTTTCATCTAATTAAACAATTAAATTAATTTAGGAGAATTTAGTTTATGTTAAAAAAAAACTAATGTAAAAATATAATGTTCGAAACTTGTACGTGGTATTAAATTATTTAATTTAACTTAAATAAATTAATTAACGTCATGCGTAACATAGAAAATAGTTTTATTTGTCATCGCAAATAGTTTTAGATTTTGTATTTTTTAGGAAATTTTACTTTAATTTTTTTTTTTATAAAAATAATAATATATACATTTATATTTTTGTATATTTTAAATTTGTTTTACAATTAAATTCATGATCTAATAAACATTTTTAATAATTAATTTACGTGTGTTTTTTCCATTATATATATATATATATATATATATATATATATATATATATATATATATATATATATATATATATATATATATATATATATTTTATTTTTATATTAACATTTATTAATTACAAATAATAAATTCGGGGACAAAATTATACATGCAGCATCTTTAATTTAAATTTTTTTAGATCATATATTTGATTATTAAAAAATTTTTTATTATTTTTATTATTTTATTATTTTACAACTATTACAGAATCGTATAAAAATAATAAAAAGTATATTCTAATTATCATTATTATTATTAAATTAATAATTATGTTTTTTTCATCTTTATATAATATATAAATATTTACTAATTAATTAATTTACAAAAAGAAAAAAAAATTAAATTTTTATTGACATTCGTCCATAATATTTTATATAAATATATTTAGTATTATTTAATTAATTATTTAATATTCAATTTAGTTGTTTTTAATAATTTTTTTAAGTGTTTTTTTTTTTGTGATTATTTAGATATTTCAGGTATCAGCACAGTCTCAATAATATTTATATATTTTTTTGTATTTTTTGTTGTATTAAATAATATTTACTTATGTTCTTATTGTTAATTTAATTTTTTGATTCAATTCTATAAATAAATAAAAAAAAAATTAAATTCATTAATAATTGTTGTTTGTTAAAATAAAATTATAAAATGTAGAAGGTTTTTATATAAAAAAAAAATTATAATCGGTTCGCATTTTTCTATGAAACCTTAAGGAAGCCAATTCGTTCTTAGATTTTTATGAATTGGCTTATCCATACCAATGGAAATTCTTCCGAGTGGTCCTTATACCTGAAATTCCGTTACCCAAGCCAAATTTATCGAAATTACTGGAAAATATTATGAGTGATCAAATTAACTTTTTTCTTGACAGTTACAGTATGTTAGATTCAACTTCAGTCGGTTTTTAGAGCGTAACGCAAGCTTTTTAATTTACCGAAATACTCCAAAATTTTGCCGGCTAACTGCTATACACTTTATGAATTTTTGAAAATTTTTCCAAAATATCCGGGATTTCCAAAATATTCTACAATTTTGATAGACAAACCATTATGAACTTTATAAAATTTGTAACTTAAAATTATGCCAAAATATTCTAAAATTTTAATAGGCTTTTAAATTTACCGAAATACTCTATAATTTGACGCTAACCATTATGAACCGAAAACTTTTCATAATTTTGACATGCGATCATGAAACATGAATTTTCACGAATTTCATGAATTTTGTAAATTTTCTGAACTATTATAAAATTTGCCAAAATACTCCACAATTTTGACAGGTGACTTTATGATTTTAAACAACTTTCAGATTTACTGAAATTTTACCATTTTTTAGCCATCACGAATTTTATGAATTTTGGAACTTTTCGATTTCCTAAAATTTTGATAGGCATTTTGATTTTTGGAATTAATCAACTTTCAGATTTACTGAAATTTTACCATTTTTTAGCCATCACGAATTTTATAAATTTTGGAACTTTTCGCTTCCCTAAAATTTTGACAGGCCTTTTGATTTTTGGAATCAATTTTTGAACCATTACGTATTTTTCCGTTTTGTCAAACTTTTCGACTTTCTAAAATTTTCCACAATTTTGACAAGACAGCATAAATAATTTTTTCTACCGAACCTCATGAATTTTGAATTCGTGGTCACGAATTTTATGAATTTTTGAAACTATTCGATTTTCCGAATTATCATGTTTTTTTAGGAAGTTTTAAATAATAATAAGGCTCCGTTGGATTCGAAACCCGAGCTTGTTCTTCGTATTGTTCTAGACAACCCGAAGAAGACAAGTCGTTCCTTATCTCGAGGAGTCATCGTCGCCGAAAGCAACCACTGCGCATGCCAAATGGCGACTCTCCTCTCAGAGATCGCTAAACCATTCATTTAGGATCGGTTTGCAGAGCGTGACCGAGCCAGCGTACTCGCTATGCTTTTATTAATGAACGAGATCAGAAATTTTCATTAAATTCCTGATCTTGTGGTTGAACAAAACTCGGTAAGTGTTGTCATCGTCGCGTGTGGGACCATAAATAAATTGTCGACATTTGCAAGGTATTTTGGCTTTAGCAGTGGACGTAAGGCATACAAAACACTATTCCACACAGTTATCATGACTTGAGTTGAGGAACCCGAGGTATTAGAAACTTGTCACCCCTTCAAATGTGTGGTTACCATTATTAAAATCCATTGCGTTTTGGTCCTAAAACCAGTGATCATATATTTTGTTTTGCTCATTGATTTTGAGACCAACGGAAGCTGACAATCATACAAGTGGCTCCAGTAGTTCTTTACTCCATTGCCATTCAGTCCAATTACACAGATATTATCTGCTTATGCCATAGCCTGGTTAAAATGATGGTAAGATATTGTCCTGTGGTGTTTTACTTTTACGAATGATGAATTCTAACATGAGATTAAAGAGTTTTGGGGACAGAGCATCTCCTTGCCACACCCCAGAGCTAATTGGAAAACTCCCTGATAGTTTGTTCTCAACTTTGACACAACATTGTGACTGCATTACTGTCATTTTACATAAACGCATATTTGCCAGGTCTTCCCATATATCGCAAACCATAAACTATCCCGATGGATAATATCATATGCTTGTTAGAAGTTCAAGAACACCTGATGTACGTCACGAGATATCTCATAATATTTAGGAATAATCACACCAGAGGAGTCTCTCTCTAATATTATGTGGACAGTAATTTACAGGCTGTACAACAGAAAGCCATTCCGTGATAGTTTTCGCATTTTGAGCGATCATGTTTTTTAAGGAGAGAATAACGCGGCCACCTATAATTCATCAGTCATAAATTTGCTTTGCCATACTAATCGAATAAGATCGAAAAGATAGTTCCACAAAGTATTCCCTCAGGATATCAGGAGCTCGAAATTAATACAATCAACACCAGGGGAACCATTTCGTTTTAGTCTGCACGTACAGTGTGATTTCCTCGTAGGATGGGTCCTTTATGTACATCTTCGCAATCTGTTGACAACTTTTAAATACAGCATTTGACACTTGTTGAACAGAAAGTAAATTAGAGAAATGTCCCTTCCAAATGTCGAGCACTGCATCGATTTTAACACGGAGGTTTCCATCCTCGTCCCGAATGGCGATAGACCTAGGTCTGAAGGTATGGTGCTGTTCGGTGGTTCCTATAAAGTAGTTCGTTGGAATGCGCTCATTGCTAAATTGTTGTACCCTTTTAGCCTTCCACCACTAACGTTTTCAAGACGGTACTCCGCTCATCCAACCAATCATTTTTAGGTTTAATTTTTACCATACCTAGAGTCGCCTGGGAAGGAAGTTTTAGAAATTTTTAATTTTTTGAAATATTCCACAATTTTGCTAGGTAAACGACGAACGTTAACTGCTAATTGTATACGAAGAAAGCGTTGGTTTGACTACAGCAGCCTCTAGCAATTTCGAGTAGGCATCTTCTACGATGAAGAAAATATGTGATAGCAAAATTCATATTCAGACAAGATCATGGATATTTCGTGGTTTTCTGGTCGTGTTTACTGCCACTCTGTGCTAGATGTCAGCCATCCAGCTATTACTAGCCTAGACGATGGTTCGGCCCCTGGATTCGATACTTCAGATGCTTTCCAGTGGATCATAGTTGTGAGTTTCGTCATCGATCGCAATCAAGAGATGACAAACTATTTTTAAATCTATCCTCCGTTAGGATTCCAGCCGCTAACCTCACAACCCAAATACCGCAGCTCTCACCACAGCCCCAATTGCTTGGTGAAAAAATGTATCAGTGGTTAATCTATAGACACTGATAACGAAGAATTAGAAAGATTGTAAAGGGAGTTATCAAGGATTTGGTTGGCCCCTTCTGATATGAGCTCACTCTTAAATGACGTCATAGTGCTTTACGAGTATCTTGGGCATGACAATAAATAAGTCTCAAGGAAAAAATCTTGGCAAGGCGTTGTAGCCACTAGCACCGCAAGCTTAAAGCTCTTTTGTGAATAAACCCTTACTAATCAACCTTCCAGTCAATATTCGGGCTCTTGATAAACCCGACAATATTAGCATGTTCCGCTGATTCCACTTCCATATTACAGAAGCGACACGCATCCATCGCACTTAGACCCATATTCTTAAGATGATATCTTAGAGAAACATGGCCTGTGAGGAAGCCAATTAGTAGCCTCAACTCAGGTTTCCCAAGTACGAGGAGTTCTTTAACTCGGTTTGACGAAGGTGAAATAAATCTGTTCGACTGTCGTAGTCTTGGAATTCTGCGCCAAAAAACGACATTTCAATGTCCTTCTAGCGTTTCTAAGCCTATCCTGGCACAAAATTCAATGGCGGGCAATTTTGCTTGGAAAACAGTGGCATTTGATCCCTTCCCACTTGGAAAAGGCATTTCCAGTCCCGAATATTCCTACTCCGTTTTCTATTGTTGAACCGTGTACCAAACCATGGACCCTCTTTCAAATGATGATCCCCCCGTCCTCCAACTGTCCAGGTCCGGAAGGGCTTTTCGAAATCCAGTTTGGCTAGCACACTGTCGGAAGGCATTCTAATGGAATGGTTTGCATGAAACTCCCGAAGGATTTTCAAGTGACCAACCATATTGCCTGGTTGACAATTTCCTTCTGCCTGCATCCCAAGGCCGCAATTGCAGCTTCCTTTTTAACATGCATTCTGCATAAATTCGGAAATGATTTTGATAAATTTCCCCTCAATATCAACAAAGGCGCAAAGGTCGATTTCATTAACATCAAACGTACTTTCAATTTTA
This sequence comes from Tipula confusa, assembly GCA_963556175.1. Classification (NCBI taxonomy): domain Eukaryota; kingdom Metazoa; phylum Arthropoda; class Insecta; order Diptera; family Tipulidae; genus Tipula; species Tipula confusa. Next base: position 172,694,542 of record OY744476.1, on the reverse strand, counting down.
GTGATCAGACTGCTAAGAGCTGTCACCGTATATTTGCCAGCCTGATAAGCAAACTGATTTCGATGAAGTGGGTTTCGTTTTACAGCCTGACTTTTTATATGGCAACCCAAAGCTTTCTCCATCGTTTTTAATAGAAACTACGTGAGGCTAATTGGACGATATGCCTTGGGCTGGGTATCTGGACGACTCCCTTCTTTTCGTATAAAGACCACATTTACTTTCATTCAGAGTTTTGGAATGTAGCTAAAAGCATAGCTGCCCCAATGATCTGGACCAAACTAAGAAGAATCTCTTCAATACCCCTCTGCAGATGAGCTGGAAAATAACATCACCTCCAGCGGATTTGAAGGGTTTAAAAGAGCTATCAGCCCATCCAACCTTACTGGGCGTGATAATGCTGCTTGAACGAATTCATGTTTCGTTATGAGAGATATAGACCACTTCACCAGAATCTTCTTAGGCTTCTTCAAGTGGTTCCGCTACTATAGTCCAGAAAAAGGTTTCTAAAAGCAAGCTTATAGTTTCCCTCCGGTTCTCAGTAAAACTATCATCGGCCTTTTGAAGAAAGCCTATGCCTTTTGGATGGTCCTTTGCAAAGACCTTCTGGAGCCGAGTTGCAGAGTGCAATTCGTTTATTCCCTCGCAAAAACTTCTCCAAGTTGTCATCTTTGATCTCCTTAAAAAATAAAAGTAGATGGTGTGCAAAGCTTTTGAAAGGCAAACGATTAGATCTTGGTTTTCTTTGATTCATTGAAACGATTCATAAAAGGAACTAACGTACATGCGAATTTTATTACAGAAACTCACACCGTGCTACCAATTATCTCAAAGCAAACCAAACCATTTTGCGATTGGTTTAGTCAAACGTTTACTGGAACTCCAAATTTACTTCACGAGATGTTTTGAATTATTTACCCAGAATCATGCTCTGCGAAAAAATTGAAACTGTAACAGAGATTAGGGAGAAATTCTCTTAGAAGATCACCTATAGCGGTATCCGTTCGGAATATCAAGAGTCTCGTTTCTGCGACGAATCCCAAATGATCGGGGCCACTGTAGTTTCTGGATATTCATCCTGGATTTTCTCGTAGAATGTACCATCTAAGCAGAACTTCATTATTTGTATTGACAACTATCTTCAATTCTTTCCGTTTCTACTGTCAAACTTTTATCGTATAGCAATTCAGCGGTTACGAGCAAAAACCACCTTGTTCGATTCTGTGCGATTCTGCTGTGCGAATTTTATTTTATTCTTTATCCTAAACTTCTTTCTTTAAAGCACTCTAAATATGTTTTTACTGTTATTAGATGTAAGAAATGTAGCACATTTCAATTGGTTCTAATTTTGCTCGACAAACAGGACTTTCCTATGTTTTATTTTAAAGCTTCTGTGTTGTTTTCACATCTTCTAGTGCGAAAGTCTTTATTCGTCTTAAGACAAGCATTTAAATTGTGAAAAACCGCATACTGATGATTCACTTTTAAATTGGGTAACTGAGGATGGATATACGAAGGGGATCTCAGAAGAACGCACTCCGAAGTAAAGACGACAGTTGTTTGAAAAGAATGACTACGGTAAAAAGTACCAAACCTTATAAAGCTTAAGTTTGACAACGTTATGTTGTTTAGAATTTTTTTGGCAGCCATCAGTAGTGCTCTTTGTCCAACCAATATAAAAATGAAGCTGAATTCTACAATGAGGGAGTCTGTTCCTTCGTTATAACATTAAAACAATGAATGGCAGAATTTAAAAGAGGACGCATAATAGGTGCCGCAATTCCTAATGTTGTAAATTGAATTAATGTTAATGCTTATGTTGCGTTGTAGTGTTCTGTGCCGCTTATAGAAAAGTTGAAGGAAATCGAAAATTACGATTCTTGGAAGTTTGCTGTACGGTGTTACTTGGAGCACGAAGATCAAACTGTATGGGATTGCGTGACGGGTGAAGAAAACGATGTAAAAAAGGATAACAAAGCGCGATTCAAATCAATTTTACTAATGCATCCGATAAATTACGTGCACGTGCAGGCGACAAAGACTTCAAAAGAGGCGTGAAACAACTTAAAAAGGAATTTGAGGATACTAGTTTAATTAGACGTGTTGGTCTGTTACACGTTTTGATAACGACGACTCTTGCAAAGTGCGGTTCAGTGGAAGAATATGTGAACGTGATACACATAAACGACTGCACATAAATTGTAGTTCCCAGAAGCATAGTGATAAGAAAGGACCGAAGTGCTACAATTGCAACAAATACGCCCATATAAAACGGGATTCTAAACATGAAAACCGGCCAAACAATGTTTACATCGTTTTTGGCGATTAATGAGAATTATTGGTATTTTGACTCACGGCAGACAATGGAAAGTTGGAAATTGCAAACCTTGAGTTCGATGTTGTCGTCGAACGGAAAAATTCATGTGTAAAATGAATGTACCTAAACAGAGTTTTAGCCATGTGCATATTCCGAAGAAGAAACGCAAGAAATTTGATGCCAAATTGGAAGAATGCGTGATGCTTGGATATTATGACGACTCTAAAGCTTATTATTCTGTCAAGAAAATCGTAAACACTCGAGATGTTGTGTTTATGGTAGACCAACGAATGATTACCTAGATTATAGTGATCTAGGCTATTTTGATCCATCAAAATAGAAGAAATTCAATCGATGCCTGCTGAAGCACTGAATAAAAGTGTGTCTTCGAAGCAAGAATTAAGCTTGGATTCGATTGTTACCAACAATAACATTTCTGAAAGGGTCGAACAATTTAACGATAACTGGGATGAATCGAATAACGCTAGTGAGAATCAGAATGTTGACGACGATGAATACGTCTCAGAAACTGAAATGGGTCAAGTAGAAAGGGAAAATCGGTGGAAACTGCTCTCCATTCCCTCTTCTGTCCTATAGAGAAGTCCCTCGAATATAAGGAATTCTCTTTGGTGACCTTTTGTGATATTGAGGGTGCCTTTAATAATGTCAAACCAGAGGCGATCCCGCAAGCACTTTCAAATTTGGGGATGGATGTGACACTTAGAAGCTGGATTGATCAAATGCTCAAAGGCAGGGTCATAACGGCGAAACTAGGTATATCATCCATCCGTAGATTTGTAAGTAGGGGTATACCGCAACGTGGTGTATTATCCCCCCTTCTTTAGAATTTGGTCATAAATGACCTGTTACTAAACCTGGAAAGGACTGACTTTAAAGTGGTGGCTTATGCAGATGATGTTGCTATTAGCGCTTTCGGTAAATATCCTTGTATCCTCAGAGAAGTTATGCAGCATGCTCTTGGCATTCTAACTCAATGAAGACCGAGTTGGTTCTTTTTCCAGGAAGTACAAACTTCCTCGCTTTGACCCTCCAACTCTCAATGTAGTTGTTTTGAAAATCGCAGATAAAGTGAAATTCTTGGGTTTCATTTTGGATAGTAAACTAAGCTGGAAGCCTAATATTCTGGAAAGAGTAAAAAACTCTACGATAGCACTCTACTCCTGTAAAAATGCCATTGGAAAAGGATGGGGGCTTTAGCCTCACATTGTACATTGGCTTTATACCTCTGTAGTTAGACCAGTTCTAATGTATGGAGTTACAGTTTGGTGGCCCGCTTTAAATACAGTGGCGAACTAAAAGTTGCTGATGAAAGTGCAAAGAACTGGTACATTGTGTATTAGTGATTAGTGGTGCACTTAGAAGCACTCCTACTCAAGCACAGGAGATTCTCTTTCAACTCATCCCTTTGGATATCCTGGCTAAGCAAGTGGCTGCTTGTACAGCCATAAGACTTAAATCAATTTCTATGTGGTCCTGTAATATTATGGGACGCTCACCTTCTCGACATCATACCTCGAAGTTAAATTTATAACTGATATTCCTTCCAGAGAGGACTGGGTGAATGGAATAGTTTTAAAGTCAAAAGTTATTAACTTTTTTACAGATGGCTCGAAAATGATTAACTTTTTTACAGATGGAAAGGTCGGCGGAGGGGTTTTCTGCGAAGGACTAAATGTAAATCTCTCTTTCCGCCTCCCTGATCATTGCAGTATTTTCTAGGCAGAGCTTATAGCAATCAAGGAATCCATAGACTGGATGAAGTATTATGTAATATCTGTAAGAGATATTGGCATTTTTACGGACAGTCAGACTGCTATTAAAGTTTTACAATCAGGCTTTATCACGTCGAAAGTAGCCCGGAGTTGTCTTTAATCTCCTAACGAGATGGCTGAACAGTTCAATATCCATCTTATATGGGTGCCAGGGCATTTCAATATTAAGTGGAATATGAAGGCCGATGGACTCGCGCGACAAGCTATTACTTGCCTCATCTTACCGTGCAAGGTGGACATTGAAGTACCACTTGCTACATGCAAATTACTCCTTAAAGAAAAAGCTCGTAAAATTACAAACAATAGATGGGCAAATTGCACCTCATGTGTAATTACTAGGCAAATTTGGCCTAATTTGGACTTAAAAAGGTCTAATCAGCTAATATCTATGCAACGGCTTAATATTAGCACGGTTGTCGGTGTCATTATTGGATACTGTCTTATTGGAAAGCATGCCAGTAGACTTGGTGCTTTCTTTCTTATTGTCGAAGCTGTAACGACGAAGAAGAGGAGGAAACAATACTTCCTTTGTTATGCATCTGTCCTAGTCTGTGTCAAAACAAACTCAAGTTTTTGGGAGCTCACCTCCTGTGCGATTTAACGGATCTCAGTAAATTGAGCGTTAGAGATATCTACTGCTTCGTGAAAAGCTCAAATTAGTTACAGTAGGGTAGTGCGGAGAAGAAATTTCTGTGGTAAGGCTACGGACCATATGTGTCTATGCCTCGTCCTTTTGTTGGGCGGCCACCTAAAACTAACTAACACGATAGAGTATAAAGTAAATAACTTACCAAAATAATGAAATATACATTTTTTACGATCCAAGAGGTGAGATTCCAACTTGTCGCGGATCCGACAATCCTATCGGTCCGGTTTCTAAATTTTTAATTAACATCGATAGCCAATGTTTCGTTGATTTATCCTCTACAAGACAATGTCCAAATGTTGCATCGCGTAATTGATCTGGTAAACATTGTCGTAATGCTTCACGAGCCCTTTAAATATTAAAAATTCAAATTAACCATCAATAAATTATTTATTTTAAAATATATATATATATATATATATATATATATATATATATATATATATATATATATATATATATATATATATATATATATATATATATATATATATATATATATAATTTACCTTGGATTATCCGACAATCGTAAATAACATCGAACAACATGTTTTAATAGTCGTGCCGAAGGTTCCTTTGCCAACTGTATCACCATTTTACCCTATAAAAAAAAAAGTGGAATTAATTTTAATAAATTGTAATATTTTAATTTTTTAACATTACATACCAAAATTATAGCAACATGACTAAATCTATCATATGTCTGACATATATACGATAATCCACTATCATCTAATAATATTTTTTGTAAAATAAATGTTGCTACAGTTTTACTTAGTTCTGAACCAGATTCCATAATTCTCAAACATAATGGAATGATTTCAGTTGTTAGTAGAAATGTTATAACTTCTTGTTCATCAGTCTGTAAAGTAAAAAAAATAAATAAATAAATTTAAATAAATCAAATTGAATAGGAATTTCGAAATTTTTCGAAACACGATTTAGGAACTGAATTATTATTATTATTATTTTTCTAATGTTGCTACAAAGTAATATATTTAACCTATACTAGAAAATTAGAATTTATTATTCATGCAAAAATGAAATAAAAAATTTTCTTAATTAATCTAAAATAATCGTATAAAAACGTGAAAAGGTTAATATACTCGTATAAGCAATATAAGTAAATAAATTTTAGATCAAGGGTATTTACGTCATAGGTGTCGTGTAAAGAAAAATAAAATTTGCCGTAAATACGAGTAAATTTAAATTAACTTTTTTTTATTTAACTGAATTACTTATATCGCGAATAAACTATTGCACATCGTTTATAGAAGTGGACGGTTCCGTCACTATCGGATTTAATCTCGAGCTAGCTATTCGTGTTGCGCTGTGCAACCAGCGGAGGTCAAGATCTACTCCAAAGACTGATTATCGCTGTGTCTTTGCCGAGATCAGTCCACCATCCGTGTATAAATAGCATACATAAGCATTAGAACCGACAAGAAACAATAACGGAGATAGTTGGCAGAAAGTTCCCACACAAAAACATACACAAGTACACTTGGATGTCGCCAGATGGCAGAACAACAAACCAAATAGATCATGTGATGGTAAACAAGAAATCTCCATCATCCCTGTAAGATGTCAAAACAATGAGAGGAGCAAAAATACACAGCAATCACTAACTACTAATAGCAACATTCAAAGTAAAACCCACCACTGTAAATTACGAAAGACCCAACAAGAAGACATAAAAGGTTGAGAAATGCTGATACCAGAATTGCCTGAGTGAAGCCCTACAACGGATGCCAAGACAATACGAGAAAACCGTGGATAAAAGGTAATACCTGGAAGAAAATTTGGGAACGCCGTCACTTAAGCAACAATTGTGTCATCGAAACACGGCAGAAATTAGAAGGCAATACGAAGATTCAGCTCGACAGGTAAAGAAAATGGTACGGAATGGTCGTAGAAGATACACTGAAGACATCCTCGAAACAGCTGAAGAAGCAGTAGCAAACAGAAACGCCAAAAGGGTCACCGGAAGACCAACATACCCCAAATTAGGGATGAAGCAGGTCAAACTCTACCCTCAGAAAATCAACAGCTAAACAAGTGGAAAGACTTCTTGGAAGATAACCGCATAGGCACTTAAGAAAATGACGCACTTTCAGATGGAAACAAGTGCCATAAGTAAGTTAAAGTTGCTGGAAAATCCTAGCTGATATACAGTAGCAGCGGTCCTAACACCACTATTAGCGGAATTTTGGAGTACAAGTAGAATACCAGAGTTGAAATAACTATAATAATCCAGAATAAAGGCAACTTAAGAGAATGCAAGCTCTCAACAGCATAATGAAAATAATGGCCATGATCATCCTGGGGCGTATATCACCTATAACCAACAATCACATACGAAGTGTGATAGACTTTCAAATGTCAACGAACGATACGTATTCTTCGTAAAATTTGAACGAACGTTCGACTCGATTAATAGTAGCGCAATTTGGGAGGCACTTAGCGAAACCGGCATTCCGAGCCAAATGATGATGGGAATAAGGTTCAATATAAAGGCAATATCAGAGTGATTAATACCACAACACTCGGGGAGTAAGACAGGGATATGTACTAGCCCCACTATTGTAATGACAATGTAATGTTATTACAATAGTGATGACGTAGATTAGACGTAGCAAGATTAGACGTAGCAAGCCCAAATGGGATACAATAGGACCTAATCAGTCAGCTTACTGATCTTGATTACGCAGATATGCCTGCTAACACACAAATACGCCGATATGCAGAAGATAGCTGAGATGTTAAGAGGATTGGCACAAGAAGTTGGTCTCAAAATCAACATCAGAAAGACCTTGGCGAAAAGGGGAAAAATTATGGAGGATTTAGTCTAAATCGGTCACTGATCAAACATCTCGTGATGTACATCAGGTATATTCGGTGCCAACTACTCAATCCATCAGGATAGCCTATGGTTTGCTAGCCTATGTACGCAGTCACAATGTTGTGTCTAAGATGGAAACAAGCTATCAGGAATTTTTGCAATTAACTCTGGTTTACGGCAAGGCGATGCTTTGTCACCGATACTTTTTAATCTCAATGTGAGAATTTATCTTGCATAAAAGCGAAAGACCTCAGGACAATATCTTGTATCGTCAGTCAAACTAGACATATGTACAGGGCCAAGTTTACTATACGAGCAAACAGAAACAGCTATTTGAAGAGCCCGTAAAAAAAATTTTTTTTTTTTTTACCAAGAGGAACGTCTCATCATTCAGTCTATTCCACATTCGTACACTCGAACCTCCATGTTTAAATGTTTTGGTCCTGGCGAATTTGGTTTCCACATTGTATATGTGCACAAGCCGTCCTAAATTACACGCGGGCCTTGACAAACCATTCATTAAGTTGGGACGAACAATCTCCTTGAAAATACTTTTAAAACACGCATAACGCTCCCACATTACGCCTATGAAAGAGAGAATCAAGATTAGATAATAATTTTACGTTCCCAATCATTCGAGATGCAGACGTAGTTCGGTCAAAAAACACAGGATTGAAATTTGTTGGAAATTTGTTGGAAATTAATTTGACCCTGTTGGCTTCTTCCCATTCAAGAACAGTACTGAGATCTCGCGTACGGTCAAGATCAATGATAAAAATTAGAAAAGAGTTCGGGGAAAACACGGATCCCTGAGCGACACCAGTGATTAAAACCACTTGGACCATTTGGATTTTGCGGTAAAGAATAAAATTCTCAATCCATAAAATTAACAAACCGTGAAGGCCAATTGCTCTAAATTTCCACAGCAAACCGTTGGCCATCAAATGCGATCATATGCCTTCAAGTGTACTGACTGGTGAGTCACGAGATTGATGAATACTCCTGTTCCATTGTTCAGTGTCAACATTAAGTCACCTGCTGAGTGCCCTCTACCATACTGTCGATCATACTGATGATCGAAAATTAGAAGGTTTTCTTTCATATTTTTCATTAGCAGTTTCCTAGACTGAGCGGAAAATGCCAGAAGACATAGATCGGAAGAACAAACATGATAATGGCTATGACAGAGATTTACCGCAATATTTGAGATCAATTGGGGAATACCATCCGGACCGGCTGACTTGTTTGTGTTATTGTAGGTCTTTAGGGACAACTCTACGCCTGAATCTAATGCAGCGCATGAACGAGCTTGCTAAAGAGATAATCGATGATGTTAAGTTAGAATCAGCTAAATTACAGATTACAGCAAATTTTTGGGCAGAGAAATTAACTTTTTCTTGGACAGCAGACAAAATATTGTTCCCATCTTTCAGAGGTGGTTATAGATGATTTCCTACTATCTAGAAAGTTTTCCTCGACTTTACGAACAAAGGCCCAATTGAGAGTATTAAATTCATAATGAGCGGAGCTCTTTGGGATATTTGGGCTTTGATAAAGACCACATAGGAAGAGGGGGTATTTCGAGACACGGATTTCATTCAACCTATATAAAGCTGAAATCATTATTCGTACTTTAACATAGAATACTGGGAACGGAGAAAGATATAAAAAGCCAGCCCCCTTTGGTGAAAAAACTGATGGGTTGAGGAATAATCCTTAATCCCGACGGCCGAAGAATAACCGAAGTCAAACATTTTGGTCTTAGTAAGAGGAAAACCGCTGATTTCTGAGGGAGCTGCAAAGTTAGGCCGCAATTCTCGAATGTAACAAAACTGAAGAGAGAAGATTCTCCCATGACACAGGAATTCAGCAACGCAAACTTAAAGAACGCAAGAAAAGCATTGAAATTTGGAAAATTCAAAATGTTTATCTGGAAACTCTTCCAAAACCTTTCCTGTGATAAGATCAAACTATGACGCTTTTTTATGAATTAACTCTCTCTGTATCACTGTTTTTACTTCAAAAATAGAAAATTGTATCATTAATTTGCAATGGCACTTCCAACTAAATTTCGATTATTAGCGTGACCAGCCAGTGTCATTCCAGATTGCTAATTTAAGGATCCTGAATAATGAATGATTTGGAAGACTGCTCGGGCTGTTTGTAATGCGTTTTTGAATTTTCCGTTAAATGATTTTCTTTGGTATGATTTCCATCCGAAGTTTGACTTTTATTTGAAGCATATGTTGTCCCAATAACAAGTTGGATTCGGATTTGCAGCGGACTCCGATTTCTGAGAGGGGGAAATCTGCATTTTTACAATGATTTGGAGATGTTCACCTGTAAATTCCACACATCTGTCCACACATGATTGCATCAGTCTAGCCTCAACTGAATGCATCAGTCTACTGATCGAAGTAGGAGTGGCTTATTCGTACCAAATAAATTACTATAGTCAGGTTGGCTATCCGAATGCAGAAAACGTTAGCTTAGCAAAGATTGCTCAATTAGGCCCAATTTAGGTTACCGAGTTTCTTGGAGAGCAACAAACAATGGATAATGTGTTGAAATGTTCGTTTCCTCCAACTACATGAGCTGACGACATAATTTAAATAACATAAAGGAGGTCAAAATAGAAAACCATCGCTTTTCCCCATCTTATTTTAATTTGAGAATAAAAATGACCGAATAATCGTCATAAACCTGAACAATATACCAAAACGAAAACCATTGATAATTTAGATACTAGAGATATTTATACTAACAAATATCTTAATCTTAGGAAATCCCTACATACCAAACCATATCACATTTATCTTTCCTGTTGAAACAACGAGTTTTCTTATCGAATTTATATTTTTATCGGAAGTACAATTTCCAGAATTAAATCATTCCTGAAATAAAATACTATAACTATGAGACATTTTGGTCAACAAACCAAAAAGCCTAACAACAAAGAAAACAAAAGTAAAATAATCTCAAATAAATTTGTGGTCGATATTTCAAAGTGGTTTCGGATATGAGAATATTATACTATCTAATAAAAGATACATAATATCTAAGAACTATTTAGATCAGTGACCACAGTTAAACCGGGTGTAGTGACAGTTTAAATTTAACTATGGAAACAGCTTTAACCTAAATCGGATATTTATACGAACCGGTCAGACACCACTGCCGTCCAAAATAAATTTTTTTTTATCTAAATAGAAACATATCAAAGTATGCAATGGGATGCGTGGGAATACTTCGAAAATATGCATCGAAATGAGCATTTGCTAATATTTTATTATATTTGCTTGATTTTTCCAACCCTGCCCAAATTTCGACAGCATCTGCCAATTTGCAGATATTTATTTGAATTTTATCATAAGTCATCCCTTAATAGAAATTACATGAAATGCACTCATTGCTCAGGTGTTCTATTCTTAAGACTACAACAATGTAAATCAATGTATATGACATGGAATACCCTAAGAACGTACTTTTGCTCCGATTCTTTTGCTATGATCATTTTCACCATAAGATCCTCTGTGGACGGATTTTCTCTAAATCCGAACTGCTTGTAACTATATTTGCCACTACCTTGGAACACTCACATCAATCTACTAATTATCAGTTTCTTGAGTAACTTACTCAAGACTAGTAATAGCATGATTGACTTTTTGGACTTTGGGTCGGTGGGATCTTATTCACCTCCCTTCCTAATAGTTACTTTTCCGTTTCGGAAATACTCCTCTTTTAAGACAGTCGACAGCTACAGTGCATTAAGTTACTTTGCCTAATTTCTGTGCGCTCTAACTAGCAATTTGTGGTATCCTTCCAACACGTAGTCGTCAGGGCCTCTCTATTTGTTAATGTGCTCAGTATTTCAGTAATTTTAAGCCTTCTCGTACTAAAGCCTCATGGTTCTGTATTAACATACTCTAAAATATACTTATCCAGACTAACCATTTTTGTCATTATTATGCTAAAGTTTTGACTTAGAATTTAAGTCGCCAGTTATGATAATTGGAAGGTTTTTGAGGCCCTCCATGATTAGAAAAAATGGTCCAAAGTAAACCTTACTTCAATGTAAGTCGCAGAATTTTCTGATTCTAAGTATCTCGAGGTCCTGGTTCAGGACCTTGGTCCTTTTAACAATCTGGTTTCGGGTTTCAATAGCCAAATTTTTAATTCCCTTGCCCAAACGGCCAGCACTGCGACCTAAAAATCTTTTTTGCTACTGGGTTTATTAGTCCAAAAGCTTCCCCACCTTCCTAATAAACTCCTCCTCTGTGGACAGGTTCATATCTCAGGTTACAGTGACCTGAATGAAAACTCACTAGTTTCCTGATATTTCCTTTACTGAAATTGACCGCGAAGACTTTATGGTGAAATAGTCTGATCAGAGATTTAGGCCGGGAATACAGTTCCAATAGGTCGAACACTGTATTTTGTACAATTTACTAATTGCGTAGGCTAGAGGGGCCCACAGGATACCACAGAAAGACTCAGGACCAATGAGTGTAGTCGATGAGCCTATCGGTGACCAAGTACCCACCACAACCTAACTTTGTTATGGCAAGAGAGATTGTAGCAGTTTGTAACAAATTTTAACCGACTTAGAATCAAGGCAATTAGAAGCCAGTGCTTTCAATGCTGCTTGGCTGTCGGACAAAATGTGGATGGAGGCGCCTTTAAAAAAAACTTATAAAAACTTAAGACTTATTTGGATTATTATCCTGACCACTTCACATTCACGGTCAACCTAAACGAAGAACAATATCAATAATTACAATATCAGCTGCGGCCAAGGTTTTCGATCCGCTCGGGTTTCTCTCCTTGCACGATAATAATAATAAAACGGCTTTTACATGCCATTACTGGCCCGTATACCGAATCAATAAACTAGCTCCAACGGATTCGATCCCGAGCTTGTTCGTATTGTTCCAAACAACTCGAAGAGAAGTCATTCTCTACCCCGAGGAGCCATCGTCGCCGACAGCGACTTCTGTGCCTGCCAAATGGCGGCTGTCCTTTCAGAGATCGCTGCACCGTCCGTTTAGGATTGACTCGTAGAACGTGCCGAGCCAGCGTACTCACTGTCCTTTTATTTCATAAACGAGATCAGGAATTTTCATTAAATTTCTGATCTCGTGGTTGAATAAAACTCGGTAAGTTTCCTCAAATGTCATTAACCATCTCTCATACTCACCCGTCATGGTCCAACTCTCACATCCATGAATGACAACTGGTCTGATCAACACCTTGTACAACTTCAGCTTGTCGGCATTTGGAAGGTATTATGAGCAGTGGTCGTAAGGCATACAAAGCACGGCAGGCATACCAGCGACAAGACGCGCTTGTCATGAGTGACAAGGAATCCGAAGTATCTGAAACTTGATGAGTTTTCGACTCATTGATTTTGAGACCAACAGAGCTAAGAATCTTACAAGTAGTTACAAGTAGGTCCAGTAGTTCTATGATACCGATGCCTTTTAATCCAATTACACAGATATCAAGATGTTGTCCTGAGGTGCACTTTTACGAAAGACAAATTCTAACATGAGATTAAAGAGTATCGGGGAAAGAGCATCTCCTTGCCGTACCCCAAAGCCAATTGCAAAAATTCCTGATAGCTTTTACACAAACGCACTTTGTCAGATATTCCCAAGTATCGCAAAGCAAACCATAAGCTATCCCGATGGATTGTGTCATAAGCTTGTTGGAAATCCAAGAATACCTGATATACGTCACGAGACTAACCGATTTGGAATAAATCCTCCTTCGTAGTCATCTACAATTTCCTGCGCCAGAGTAGTGATTTTCTCTAATATTATGAGACGGTTATGCTGTGCAAAGGAGTGCTATGCCGCGATATTTTTTGCATTTTGGACAATCTCCTGTTTTAGGGATAGAGCACAACACGTCAGGCATAACTTCGCTTTTCCATACCAACCGAATAAGGTCGAAAAGATAGTTCCACAAAGTATCCCCTCAGAATATCAATAGCTCGGAATTAATACAATCAACTCCAGGGAGATGGTTTCGTTTTAGTCTCTGCACATCTCCGCAGTCTGTATTTGACAACTTTCAAATACAGCATTTGACACGTCTTGTTGACCATTAAGTAAATCAGAGAAATGCTACTTCCAAGGGTCGAGTTAACACGGAGGTTTCCATCCTGGTCCCGAATGGCAGTGACTCTCTTAAAGAAGTTCAGAGAACTGTTATCATTGCTGAGTTATTGTACTTTTAAGACTTCAGCCTTCCATCATTCTCGCTTTTTGTCTACAAATTCGCTTGGCGGTTCTCTTGGCAAGAACTGCTTTGTTCTTCCGTGCGATTGTAAAACGTATTCGCGCTTCTTTATAGGCTATATTCTATTACTCGACAGCAAGACGACACACCTCATCAAACCAATCATTTTTGGGTTTAATTTTTACCACATCGAGAGCCGCCTGGACAGCACCGATAACCGAAATGTTCAATACTTCCCAAAAAGCATTCAGATCATCAGAACGGTAGTTGGTTTAAACAATTGTGCTCGCGTCCTGTAAAATATGCAGTCGACCGATGTCACATCTTAGTCACAAAGAGATCGTAAAGTACATAATCCTCTCTTTCTTAACGATCACTAGATCATGTACGTCACCAATCACAATTCTGAAATCGTGTTCATCAGATCATCCAAATTATTGCAAAATGAGTCTATCTTTGGGTTGGCTTACATCATCAGTTGGCGCAGCAATACAAATTATTAATAGTTTGACTAGTCGCATGTTTAAACGTAGCTTACACATACGATTATCAAATGCTTTGAAACAGACTTTTTCACCTGGGGCCCCAAGATAAAACCAACACCAAAGTTGCCGAGGTCATCTTTACTGTAAAGCAATAAATAGCCTCGGGACACATGGTTTCCTTTTTTTAGTCATAGAGTTTCATGGCTGATGCCATGTTTACCTTTTAGGTAAACAAAAAGCTGTTTTAGATCGGCTAGACCAATACTGTATGGGCCAGCAATGGCCTGCGACAACAAAATAAAATTATTATTATTACAACACACTGCGTAACCTTCTACATATATAAATAAATGGAATCCCAAGAACCTTCGAGTTTATTTCATCATATTTTCCCAACAAATGTTATCGTATGGAAAGAGGTCAAGGATGAAAAGGATAATAACGTATGAACTATATTTTGTCACTTTAAATCACCAATCACAATCGTGTGTGTGAATGGCAGATAAGAATCTCATTTTAGTTTTTATTTTATGTTGTACTATAACATAAATAGTTTAGTATGCACATATAAACATAAAATAAAATATTTAATTGAATCTAAAGGTACCGTGTTCTTGAACACATACTACGTCATTGAAAATTTTACATACTTTACTTACCTTAACAAGAGCTCCTATTACACCTAAACTTGTTAACCTTAAATATTCAAATGGTCTTGTTTTAGATGTTGTGTGTAAAAACGGATATAAAAATAATGGAATATGAGCTTGAAGAAATACAGATCTAGTTTCTGGATGTGATGCCACACATTGTAGTAATGCTAATGCATTGCATACTCTATTTGATTGATGGGCGGTAAGCGTAGCTGGATTTATTGATGGATAAATATTTATAATTTCTTGTAAAAGAGCTGCTGTTGTACCAAAACTATGCCATAGCATTGGGGCCAAGTCTGGTACACTTTCACGTTTTTTACTTAGCTCGAGCAAAGCTGTTTCCCGTGTCTCGGGATTCGAAAGCTCATTTATCCATCGAAATACCTAAAATATAAATAATTATAATAGTTAAACAGGTCTAAATATATAAAATTAAATCGTTATTAAAAATTTACATTTTCGGTTTCGGCGGCTGTTTGTAAATTTGCAGGACTCTGCTGTGTACTCATATTTCACAAGTCTATAAATGGATAGCTTTTCAATTTTTTTTTTTTTTTTTTTTTGTTGTTTTTAATTACAACAAACACAAATACACAAGGCGTAAGCCGAACAATATCTTGATTTACACAAAATTATACAGATATATTGGGAAATATTTATATTGTATGATTCTTAAATTTATTTCACAATCACTTAGCTATGTAGTATGTACTTATGTTTTTCTTAAAAATATTTTATGCAATTTTTTGCCTTTCGTTACAGCAAAAGAGAGACAAACACATCAAATTAGTACACAACTTATTTTTTATTTTTCTATCGCTTTCACACTACACAAAATTTTTTTTTTTTTCGTTTTTTGTACGACGCAAATTTTTTTTTTTTTTTTCACCTCAAATTATTTTTGTTTTTTTACAATAATTAAAAACTATTTAAAAACTATATTTTTGTAAAACTAGGAAGATTAATTTGACGATTACTATATTGAATATACTTAAGGTATAGTTTTTTTTTATTTTATATAGAGCAGATTTTCGTTTTGTTTTTTGCTTTTATCTCGTCTTTAATTTAACACACAAGAGGCCATGTTTGAAATGACATAAAAAATTAAAATTTACTACGACTACACACAAATACACATTCAATACGACATCGTACAGTCGTGGTGCGATTGAATGGCGTGAATTAATTTGAAATGTTTGAGTTGAATTGAATTTTTATGATAATGTCAAGTTTATTGATTATTTTATAATTTTAGCACATACAATGTGTTAATATAAATGGAAATAATATTTTAATGTACTTTAAATTTCTAATATACAATTCGATTTGTAAGCTTTCACTTCAACTTCTAAAGTTGAACTAAAAATGCCGGTATTATAACCACAGTTTTATAGCCGACAGCACTGTACGTTTTTGACAGCTGGTTTGTTGTTTCGTTGTGAGTGCGATTCGTGTATATCTTTGAAATTTGCAGCAGGGGTAAACACCGATCCTAGCTTGATTATGGTCGAACCGGTATAAAAATTAAAAAATGATTTTTTTTTGGGCTGGCCACCTAAAACGTGCTCACATAAATTTTAACTAAAGGTTCAGCAGGTATCAATCGGGATATCATCATAATACTGCTGCAAAATATTCTTCCGTTTTCATAAAACATTTTCTTGCATAAACATCAGGAAAGGGTTAGCTCAAATCTAAAAAATCAAAATCTGTAATAGTGGTCTGATTGGGCTCAATGATACCTCTTAGAATAGGCTTTGGTAAGTACATTACCGGGATAAAATTATATTTGACTCGTTCAATTATTTCTTAGCTGCCAAGACCAAATTGTATCCAGTTTTTGCTTAAATCGAGCTATCTCAAAATCAAAAAAGTTAACATCTATAATAGCGGTCTGATTGGGCCCTATGTTATCTCCAAAAATAGGCTTTGGTGAGTATATTACTTGAATAAAATTTTATTTAACTCGTTCAATTATTTCTTAGCTGCTAGGATCAAATTGTATCCAGTTTTTGCTTAAATTCGAGCTATCTCAAAATCGAAAAAGCCAAAATCTGTAATAGTGGTCTAATTGGGCTCAACAATACATCTTAGAATAGGCTTTGGTGAGTATATTACCTGAATAAATAATTTACCCCACTAGAGCCTTATTTCCCAGCACTAAACTCTTTACAAGATTTACTCCCATTGAACAGAACCTTTGGTTTGGTAAGGCTGTCTGCTAACATATTGTTTGTGTTGACGTAAACAAATTTAACCATCTTGTCATTAACCTTCTCGCGCATAAAATGATGACGTACATCAATATGCTTTGTTCTGGGTGAAAAAGCAGTCGTCTTCGTTAGTTGGATCGCTCCTTTGTTATCGCAGTGTATTATGGTTGAACATTTATTTTCACTTAGCAACTCCTGACTGATATACCCCGCCACCAAATAGCCTCTTAGCTTGCCAAAGACATAGCCATGTATTCAGACTCTGTTGTAGACAAAGCAACTGTTGATTGCTTCTTTGACGCGCATGAAATTGCTCCACCTTGCAGTTTGAATACATAGCCTGTTGTCGAACGTCGATCTACTGAATTACTTGCCCAATCTGAATCGCAATAACCTTGCACTACTCCATTTCCATTTTTTGAATAAGTCAGTTTCATCTCGATTGTACCTTTCAAATATCGTATGATCCGCTTTACTGCCAACCAATTAGCAACGCCTGAATTGTTATTAAATCTGCTGACAGCTCCTCGTGCGAACTGTATATCTGGTTGTGATACCTGGGCAGCAAACAACAAGCTCACTACTGCTTCTTGATATGGCACATACTTCATGGATTCACGATCTGACTCATTTTTCGGTGACATTTCTGAATTAAGTTTCTGATTTGGATCAGCTGGAACACTTACACTATTACAATCGGCCATTTGGAAACATTCTAGTATATTTTGAATATACTGGCTTTGATTTATTGAAATCGTTCCCGTCTTGCGGTCTCGCGTAATCTGCATGCCCAACACACATTTGGCTTCGCCAATGTCCTTCATTTTAAATTACTTTTGAAGACACAATTTCAATTTAGCTTTTAAAACTTTGTCGTTGGAAAAAATGAGCAAGTCGTCAACATATACTGCCACAATCAACATCTTACTACCATTCATTAAATAGTAAATGCATGCATCGTAATTTGAGCATTTCATGCCAAAAATCTTCAAGGCAGTGTCCAAAGGCTGAGTCCATACACGACTGGACTGCTTGAGTCCGTATAACGGCTTCTTCAAACAACAAAACACGTTGACTTCCATCACGAAACTTTTCAGGTTGAATCATATAGATTTTCTCGCTCAAATCGCCATGAAGAAACGCTGTAATCGCATCAATCGATCTCTAAATCGTATCTCACAGCTTCCGCAATCATAAAACGTTTCGACGAGTAGCAAACTACGGGCGAGAATGTCTCCTCATAGTCAATGCCTTTACGTTGAGCACAGCCCTTCACTATCAAACGAGCCTTGTACCGATCTACCACTCCTTTTCCGTTGTACTTGGTCTTTAAACTCATTTACTTTGAATTGCTCTACGATCAGGTGGCCAATCTGTAAGCGACCACGTCTCGTTTTCGATTAACAAACGATACTCTTCTTCTATAGTTTTTTTTTCATTGAGACTCACTTGAGCTGCTCATAACCTCCTTCACTGACAATCGATCATCTAATTGAACACGAGACACAATATAAACGAAGTCATTACTTTTCATCGGCTTGTGCTCTCTCGATGAACAACGCGGTTCTAACGAAACATCGTTCTCTTCCTCATTTGACGGTTCATTACTACCCGAAACGTCAATTGAATCTTCAGCTGTTAGATCCTCACTTTTTTTAGATCTAGATATGCCTTCTGAATTTGCTGTTGTAACAATTGCTCCATCCTCAATTTCATTGCTATCATCTTTGAATGGATAAAAATGCATCATGCATCCAAAAACTTTCAAGTTGGATAAATCTGCGTACAGTTGTTTGATGCTGTATCCCCGAATCTCGGAGGAATTTAGGAAACTCCTTGTTGCAGTATTCTGTTCCATTATCTGATCGCAACGTTCTGATTTTGTGGCCCGTTTGATTCTCCGCAAAAGCTTTGAACTCCTTGAAATCATTCAAGGTGTTTGATTTGTTTTTAATGAAATACAAGGAAATCTTGCGGCTAAAATCATCCAAGAAAATCACAAAACATCGCGAGCCGCCAAATAAATTAACGCCAGTTACACAGGTTAGTGTGTACCAGTTCTAGTACTCTGGAAACTCGAGATTTGGTGTCCTTGAACGGAAGGCGAGTCTGTTTCCCCTTTATACAAGTTTCACACTTGTCCTGTTGACCTCCGACAAAACTCATCCCGTTCACAAATCCATTTCGTATCCATTTCACATGCCCTAGACGTCGATGCCATAATTCCCATGAATTCTCAACTTTAACCCTCAAACATGTTTCACTCGTGTGTGTCACTTGGAACATCCCTGCATTTACTTTTGCCTCAATCAGTAATTTCTGGTTTTTGTCAAAAACTTTGCAATCATTTGCACTAAACTTGACAATTAAACCTTTGCCTACTAACTGACTAACTGGCAATAAGTTTGTGCAAAGTCCTGGCACGTATAGAACATCATGAACTCTAGTATTTACTATACGATTATTCACCCGTAACTGGAGTAAAACATTGCCAATCAATTCGGCCTTCAATTTTGATTGATATGCAATCTTGACCTCCCCTGATTCTAGCACTGATTTGAGATTTTCCATCCAAAGTTGTTCACATGTCATGTGTGCAGAGGCACCAGATTCTATATACCACTCATTCGATTTAAGATTGCATGCCGTCAAACACGAAAAAACTGACGAATGATTTATTAAATCAGTCGAAATTTTTGTGCCAGAATTTTCTATCGCCATAATCATGGGCTTGTACTCGTCGCTTAATCCGGCCAACAACAATGTGCCAATCCACTCATCGTCTATTTCCCTGCCGGCACCTTTTAACTTGTGGGCGGTCATAATAATTTTGTTGACAAAAAATTCCATCATAGCGCAATTCACTAGTCTTATTGAAACTAGTTCACGCAAAAATGCTACACGACGATGTAGACCGGAATCTTCAAACGCCACTTTCAGACTGTCCCAAACATCCTTCGCCGTATTTGCTTTTTGAATATGTGAAAAATTCACACTGTCCACTAATAAAACAATCGACGCCTTAGCTTTTGAATCTTCAATTTTTTCTTTCTGG
Source organism: Tipula confusa (assembly GCA_963556175.1). Lineage (NCBI taxonomy): Eukaryota > Metazoa > Arthropoda > Insecta > Diptera > Tipulidae > Tipula > Tipula confusa. Next base: position 172,674,295 of record OY744476.1, on the reverse strand, counting down.
ATCACTTTCCTTGCATGTGCCCTCGACATGACTCCAAAGGTCATTCATTTGAAGATATGCTTGTGCAGCAAATTTCCATGTCTCATAGTTATCTTTTCCACGCAATTTCTCTATGGACGCAAACGTTGCCGCCATTTTAGTTTTTTTTATTAATTTTATACACAAAAAGAAATAATTACGCTAAACTCGTTAAACACGAAATTTAACAAATTGAACTTCTTTGTTTTTATTATTTAAGTGGGTCTGGGCCCATAACCTGATGTGATTATGTACTTAAATAAAAAGAAATATAATCCGAATAAAAAAGACAAGCGTCCATACACGAGGTATTTATTTTAGATAATAAGTACAAGACGGAAATAGAACGCCACAAGCGGCTAGTATTAAAAACAAAACAAAATAAAGGCTCTCTCACACTTAATAAGTTAGCAAAATTGTATCCAGTTTTTACTTAAACCAAGCTATCTCAAAATCGAAAAAGCCAAAATCTGTAATAGTGGTCTAAATGGGCTCAGTGATGTAATGATACGCTTATGTTGGGTCTCGATATGTGTATCTTTATTCACGCCTGTGCCCTATGAACCATAGAATAAGAATACCTTGCAATATCGTTACATCTTTCCTTTTTTTTTCAAACTTAAAAACTTACAATCTTTACAAATTAGCAATGAAATTTAAATCAAACTAATTCAAGATGACTACGCTTACAAATTTAATCTTCTAACCGGTTTGCTCACCCTACCATACCATGTAATTATTGGTGAACCTCGTGGAGTTATATCATCTTGGGTGGAACTAAACTCAGCATCATGTTGTAATGGTTCAGCATCTGTCGTTGTGCGAGCCATTGTGCTTTCCTCGTTTAACTCCGTTGGATTTGAAGATATTCCTTGTTCAAATTAGGAAGACGAAGGATTTTAATTTGTAATTTGTATGTCCCATTTTGATATCAATAGTATTTTCTCTTATTACGCTGTTCTGATAAATATCGGCCTTTGTTTTAGAAACATGCGCTTGAATTCGACGCAGTATTTGTCCTATGTTGGTTTCGATTAATAATGATCTTGGATGTTTGGATGTCTCGACGACTTTTGCTCCTACCCACGCACGCGGTTTAACTTGAACCCGTACTATATCTTCTGGTTCTGAAATATTATGCCATTGTTTTGCATTTTTATCGGCGTAGTATTTTTGATTAGCACGGTTATTTTCCAAGTGTTGGTTTACCTTTATGACACTACCTTCGGTTTGAGTACTTCTTTGTTGAACACCAAGTGTAGATTGTTGAATTCTGTGTTTTTCTGCAATTCAATAGGGCCATGTGTATATCAGTATTGTCCATCAAACATTTTTTGAGTAGGTTTTTCGCGGTTTGAACATTCTGGTAAGCCATTGGCTCTGGCGAAGGTTGGACTGGATGTTCTATGATTAAATTTCCAATCTTTTGCAAAATCATTGAACATTTTTGATGAAAATTGTGGTCCATTGTCTGATTCTAAGATTTCCGGCACACTGTAAACAGAAAAGTTTCGTTTCAAAAAATTATATGACTTAACCCAGAGTAGCTAATCAGAGTATGTAATCGTGAATATATCAGATGCTACGATCTGAAACGGATAGTTAGGGATTATTTTTGACATCACTAGTTCCTTTGTAATTTTTCTTTGTGTCTTCTGACACACCTCGCATCTCTCCACGAAGTTTTTAATATCGTTGTTCATACCGTACCAATACAGCGTAGAGATTTTGACAGGATTGTATACCAAAATGTCCTTTATTAATACAATGTAGCAGTCGGTGTATTTGTGGCTTAAGAACTACCACTTTATGTCCATTGAATATTAGACCTTTGTGGGTCGAAAGTCCGTCTCGAAAATTCCAGTATTTTGAGTGTTAACTGGTAGGTTTTTTTTATCATCGTTGGATGGCCAACCGGAATTTATTATTTCCAAGAGACTTTGCAATTCTTCGTCTTGCAAAGTAGCTTCGATCAAATCAGTATAACAGCTTTCAGTCATTTGTAGGATGACCTGGACTTCAATTTCGCGTTCCTCGGTTTCAGCATGTTGTGAGCTTTCTTCATCCTTACAGCAATTTCTACTCAACGTGTCGGCTATGTACAATTCGGAACATTTTTTATAAACTACCTGCGGATTGTATTGTAGAACATCGAGTAGGTTCTTTGTAGTCGAGGAGGCACTTTATGAATTGATTTTTTGAAGATTGTTTCCAACGGCTTATAATCCGTTTCAACAATTAGTCGTTTACCATAAACGTACTCGTGGAATTTATTGCATCCCGTTTTGATAGTAAGAGCTTTTTTTTCGATTTGAGAAAAAAAAGCTCTTACTATCAAAACGGGATGCAACTGTATGTTGCGATTTAGTTAAGGCTTTCATGGCATATGCGACCTGAGATTATTTTGTATTAAAACTGCTCCAATTGCTTTTGAACTGGCATCTACTGAAAGTGACACATCCGCATTTATGTCATAGTATGCCAGTACAGGTGATAATTTTAGCAGATTTTTGATTTTTTCGAACGATTTTTCATGATTGTCTTCCCAAGTCCACGCAACATCTTTCGACAATAAAGTTCTAAGCGGATCTGTTATCAATGAGAGGTTTGGAATGAATTTATGCAGGTAATTTACCATGCCTAAAATTCTTTGAAGTTCCTCTTTATTGGATGGAATTTCCAATTTATTTATTGCGCTAATTTTTTCAGGATCTGGTTTCATATCTTCGGCTGTTAGAATATGGCCATAAAATTTGACCGATGTTTCTTTGAACTCGCACTTTTCTTTGTTTAGTACTAGTCCTACGGAGTGCAATTTTTACAGTGCAATCGTTGTAATTTCGTCAATTTTCTCTTCCATATCAGCATATATTAGGACATCGTCCATCGAACATTCAGCATTATTTATACCATTCAATAACGATGACATCATTTCTTGGAAGATCTCTGGAGCAGAACACAATCCAAAAGGGAGTCTTGTGCAACAGTACCGACTCCATGGAGTGGGGTATTTTGTTAGGTATTTAATGTTAAATACTGTTAGGTATTTTTCTGATCGCCGGCTGACTTTTATTTGCCAGAAGCCTTTGTTGCAATCTAATTTGGTAAAAAATTTAGCACCATGAATTTTTGTCGCACTCGTTTCCAATGCTGTAAGTGGGTAATGACGTCGTTGTATGTTTCTGTTAACGTCTGTTGGATCAATACAGATTCTTATTTTTTTATTTTTACGAACAATTACCATTAAACTGGCAGCAGGAGTAGGTTCTGTCATTTTCCTAATGACTCCTAATTTTTCCATTTTCTTTAGTTCGTTTTTAGCATCGTCTATGATAGCCAACGGAATTCTTCTGGTTGGTTTGATTTCAAATTTTGGGTTGCTAACCAAATCAATGTCGTACTCAAAATTTTTCAGACATCCTAGGCCCTTGAATAATGCTTCTGGTACTTTTAATTCATTGACCATGTTATGTGTTCAAAAACTTCAATTTCTTGATAGCTTCAAAAACCATAATTATAACTGTTGGTTTATTTATTATTTTGAATAACAGCATTCTTTGACATTCTTGATGCTTAACAACCACTTTTATTTCCCGCCCTCGGACTTCGATTTTATGATCACTAAACGACACAATAAGTTTTGTTTTGCTAGATTCGATGTTTATACCTAATGAATTAGCTATTTGTTTGGACATCACATTACATCTTGCACCCGTATTCAGTTTGACTTTCACTGGTATATCACGTATAGTAATAAATTCGACCCAGTCAACTTCCTTTAGACAGTCACTTATTACCGAACACGATAAAAGGTCGTACTCACTATTTGCATCAGAATTTAGTTCATCAAAATCATCCGCGATTGTATTAACCTTATCTTTTTTATGCCGTGATTGCATTGCCCTCATTTTGCGTATAGATGTTTTGCACATTTTGGCAAAATGCCCTTCAATCTGACATTTATTACACGTTTTATTGAGTGCAGAGCACTTGTTGTTATCATGACTTCGACCGCATCTCGTACAACCCCATGAATGATTTGCATTCACCTTTTTTTATAGTTGTTGTCTGATCTAAGAACGTTAAGGTCTTGCTCATTCTTTTGTTCTAAAATTTGACCTTGTTTTTGAGCCTGTTCCGCAGCTCTACACGCCGTTTTAAACCGTAAATTTAATACCGTAAATTTATACCGTTTTTGTTAGGTCAAGCGTTTGTACTGCAAGCAGTTTTTGGCGTAATGAATTATCGTTAATACCAATAACAATTTTGTCTTTATCTAGTTCATCGACAAGATCCTTAAATTCACAATTTTTTTACTGTTTCAAAATTCTGCTTTAGAACTAGTCGATTGTTTCGCCTATTTCTTGGTGCATATTATTAAACGTGAAGCGTTCGAAAGTTAAATTAGTCTTTGGAACAAAATAATTCTTGAACATTTTCTTAATCACCCTGAGGTCGTTTTTTTCAGCGTCTTTTAGTCCAAAATTATTATAAATTGTAATAACATCGGGACCTAAACTCATCATGAATGTCGCACATTGTACAGGTGATTTTTTGCTAATTCTGTAGCGATTTCAAAGCACTCAAACTGCTGTAACCATTGTTTCCACGAACCTGATACGTCACCATTCATGATGATTTTTTGGTAGCTTCACGTCCGCCATTTTTTTTTATATATCTTTTTACTACTATTATAAACTCGGTTACTTTCGATAACTTATTACTTATTTTAATTTTCTCACTGTTTTATTTATTTTTAGTTGATTTAAATCAATAATTTTAGATTTAATCCCGTTTCTGACACCATGTCGACACGCTTATATTGGGTCTCGATATGTGTATCTTTATTCACGTCTGTGCCCTATGAACTATAGGATAAGAATACCTTACAATATCGTTACACCATCTCAAAATCGAAAAAGTCAAAATCTTTTTGATTCCAAAATTAAACATTGGTTCTTTGGCCTGAGAACCTAAGACATGCATAAACAATTCTTAACACGTGGTTCAGATGTTCTCGAGTGAGTCTCGGTTAGAACCGTTTGAAACCTTTGTAGCGTAGTTTAAATTGTTAGTTATTTTTTTAATTTAAACAAGCGTTCATTGAGCTGAACACCTAGAACACCTTACATTGCACGAAGCCGGTACGAATCCCACAAAAATAATTGAACCGGTAATATAACATTGTATATAAAAGTTCACTGCCCCTATAAAATGTTTTGTCATTCACATTTCCCCTTCACAAAAATTTTGACTTTTCATTTGCTGATGTCAGTTTTGTTTAGTTCAAGAAACTACAATTTTGTATTGTTAATTTTCGCGTAACAAAAATTTATCAATTTTTTTTTTTTTTTTGCATGTAATTATATTGCAAATGCAATAAACCTAATACAAAAATATATTTTTGTATTTTAATAAAAGTGAAAAAAAAAAAAATTTAATTTAGACGTGCAATGATCCAAAAATAAAAATTACTGTAAACAAAGAATTTATTTTTCTGTGAAAATTGTAATATATACACACACACAGCCAGAGCAGCCACCAAGTAACAAGAAAAGCGCATCATAAATTTTTTTTTATATTTTGTGTTTTATATTAATTTCAATTTAAACGGTAATAAAATGAAGGTAACGGTATCGACTTTGGCCGATTACATATTTGAACTGGACGTATCCGAAGAATTGGAATTGGAGAATTTCAAAGCATTCTGCGAAGTAGAATCTGGTTTTCCAGCACCTGAAATTGTTATTGTATTTAATGGACGACCGTTACTCGACGATAAAAAATCTTTAAAAGAATTGGGTATCAAAGATGGGGATGTTGTTGTATTACAACATATTATGCAAACTTCAAATAGTTCTACGCCATCGGATCAGTGTGAGTCAAATAATTGAGGTTATGTGATGATATAGCAAAAAATTTATATTCCTTTTGTTATCTATTTTTAGCGTTAACACGATTAGATTTTAGTGGAATTCAAGTACCTGGATCACAACCTCCTGGTTTTCCACCACATGGAACGAATTCTCAATCGTCGGCGGGCGGCCGCAATTCAAGCGATCGAGCACCACCGATATCAGTCGCGCCCGAAGATGATCCAGAAGTTATACGTAAATTATTTTTAGACAATCCTGATCAGTTGGCGCTGTTAAAACAAAATAATCCACGATTGGCAGATGCTTTAACATCAGGAAATTTGCGTATGTACACTTATATAGCCATCGGACTAATCGTGATTCAATTGAAAAAAAAAATTTAAATTTTAGAAACTTTTGCCACCGTTTTACGCGAACAGATGGCCGTTAGAATGGAACGACAACAGCAACGTTTACGAATGTTACAAGCCGATCCGTTCGATACAGAGGCGCAACGATTAATCGCCGACGAAATTAGACAAAAAAATATCGATGCTAATATGGAAGCGGCCATGGAATATAATCCTGAAACTTTTGGTACTGTTGTGATGTTGTACATTAATTGTCGGGTAAATGGTGTTCCAGTAAAAGCTTTTGTAGATTCTGGCGCTCAGACAACGATTATGAGCGCGGCATGTGCTGATCGATGTAATTTAATGCGATTGGTTGATACACGGTTAGTTTTATTTTGTTTTTTTTTTTTTTATTGTTTAACGATTAAATATTAAAATTAATCTCCGTTTCACATTTAGTTGGGCTGGAATTGCTAAAGGTGTAGGTGTACAAAAAATTATTGGTCGCATCCATATGGTACAGCTTCAAATCGAAAATGATTTTTTAATCACAAGTTTTTCGGTGCTACAAGAACAACCAATGGACGTCTTACTCGGTTTGGATATGTTAAAACGGCATCAGTGTAATATTGATCTGCAATCGAATGTGTTACGGATCGGGACCACAGGTACAGAAACGAAATTTTTACCCGAAAATGAATTACCCGAATGTGCTCGACTATCGATTAGTCCCGAAGACGAGATGAAAGTAATGGGCGATGTTAATATGGGACTAGAAGAACAACAATTAAAAGATGCATTGGAACAGAGTAAACGTGATGTTGGTATGTTCGAGGATAAATAAATTTTTTGTAAAAATTCTATCACTAAAATGTATCATGTTCATTTTTATTTATTGACATAGCTACGTCGAGTCGTCATACTACCAGTTTTCAACATCCATCAGCTAGCGCTCAATCAATTTTAGATCCAAAAATAAGTATTTTACCAACGGACAATTTTACCGAAGCTTTAGTGGCCGAAATTGTTAAATTAGGTTTTAGTCGGGAACAAGTAATTGCCGAGCTACGTAAATTTCGGGGAGACAAAACACAAGCAATTGCTGCACTTTTTGCTAAATCACTTAAATTTTAATGTGCACATCCATAAATCGTATTTTGAGTCAAAAAAAAACAACACACATAAATTTACTACCTCTTAAAACTAACGATAGTTTTCTTGTGTTTTCAAATTTATTTTATTTTGGGTTTAATTAAAAATTATAAGTGCATTTTAGACATAATTAATTTTAATTTTAAGTGTTTCGTTTCTAATTGTAACCGCTTGATGGCCTCTGTAAAGTTATACGTGTATAAAACGAAATTAAGGCATTCGTCTTGAAAAATTCAAGAATTGTTGATGGTGAAGGTTTTTAGTCTGAAAATATTTTAGAAACGTAACAATTTTGTCTCAAACCATGGGTGCTCTCATATAGGCTCTAGACTAATGATCATTCAGTTCGGATAATAAGATAATAAATTTTTGTTTTTTATTAAAGTAGTTTATAGTTTTTTTTTCGTTAAAACAAAAAAAAGTTTTTAAAATAATCAAAAGACTGAGAAATTGTTATTTTGAATTTTTACTGATAGCAACCGAACGATTTTCTTATTTTTTTTTTTAAATTAAATTTTGTTTTAATTTTTGTTAAAAATTATTAAAAAATAATAAAACAAAACACTAAAAATTTTATTAAATGTAAGAAATAAAATATACGAGGCTGTTTTATTGCAGTCGGGAAGCAAATGGTGGCTCGCCTCTCACCTGCTTTAACTAACGAGGGTCTGGCGATCGACGGGATATTCGACCACCGAGAACCTAGTAAATGAAGCTCATCCACGTGCCTCTATCAACTGGTACTGGTAACGTTTGGTAGATGTATTATTATCAGTGAATTAATGCAATGAATACGGGGGTGAGTAGAGGAGGCAGAAGAGACGTCACACTATTCATGAACAACGTCAAGCTCGACTATTTGGTTGACCGCTTGGGAACAACTAAGAAGAAAAAGTACAAAACATGAAGAAGAATGAGAACCTCCCCCCCCCGGTATGCCAGTATACCTTACCCAGCAGCCCTGGAAACTGGCTAGGATTCAATGGCCCAATCATTAATTAATCTGAAACTAAAATGATTACAGAAACGAATAACAACACAAACCGGACACAAACACACATATCGACCCTTGGCTATCGTACACGGACATGAATCGAAAACTGGAGCAGCAGAACTCTTACAGAAACATCAAGGCTTAGCACAAGTAGAAGGAAATGGAACGTTATAACATCGAGATTCTCGGCCTCAGTGAAGTCAGATGGAAAAACAGTGGAGAAATAAACACGAGCAATGGAAATTTTTTTCTGGTAGAGACCGACACACATGAACAAGGCGTGGTCATATTAACAACAAATATAAAGCAAAGAAAGCATTGATGGAGTGGCAACCAGTTAACAGTAGAATTATAGTGGCAAGGTTCCATTCAAAAATAAGAAACACAACTACCATTCAGTGCTATGCCCCAACAGAAGATGCAGAAGATACAACAAAATTTTCAATGCAAAAATTGGTACAAACAACATCAACCTAACCACTATCATGGGAAGAAATGCATTGGACTCTGTGAGAAATAACAATGGAGAAAGACTTGTCGACTTCTGTAGCACAAATCAATTGTTCATAGGCGGCAGTAGGTTTCCACACAAATATACATAAATACACATGGACATCACCGGATGGCAGAACTAAAAATCAGATATCAGATAGATCACGTAATGATCAATAAGAAATTCCTCACATCACTATAAGATGTAAGAACAATGAGGGACGCAGATGTACACAGCGATCATCAACTGGTAATAGCACAATTCAAGATCAAGCCAGCAGCTGTGAAACATTCGAAGACAAATAGGAGGAAATTTAACACAAATAGATTGAGAGACACTGAAACAAGAAACACTTTCAATGAAACGCTCCAACTCAATCTCCAGTCTGAAGCCAAGTATAGAAGAAAGATGGAACCAAGCAGAAGAAGCCTACATAAAGACTGCCACGGACGTACTCGGCTACAGAGAATACAATCCGGAAACCTTGGATCAGTGATGATACATGGCAGAAAGTTGAGGAACGCCGTCAATTTAAGTTGCAAATGTGCTAACATAACACGGAAGAGGTGAAACGTAGATACGAAGAAACAGCGCGTCAAGTAAAGAAGATGGCAAAGAATGATCGAAGAAAATATACAGAAATCATTCTCAAAGCTGCTGAAGAGGCAGCAGCAATCCAAAATATGCGAGCACTACACCAGTCTGTAAGAAAGGTCACTGGTAAAATTACAAATATACCACCTATAAGGGACGCTAATGGTCAAGTACTAACAACAGATGAAGCGCAGTTAAAGAGATGGAAGGAATATTTCGAAGAAGACGTCGTCGCCGACTCCGAAAATCTCCAGTCATCAATTGACATCAATAACGAAACTAGCAACACCCATCCACCAACGGAACGGGAAGTCTGCTGGAACAGACAATATAACCGCCGAAATATTCAAACGAGATTCATCTACAACTGCAAGCATATTAACACCAATAATACAAGAAATCTGGAATTCTGGGAGAATCCCATTGAAATGGAAAGAAGGCTTGATAATTACGATACCCAAGAAAGGTGACCTAAGAAAATGTAGGAACTGGCGAGGTATCTCCCTCCTCAACACAACAATAAAGGTACTTGCAATGATCATCCTTGACAGAATCTCACCTACGATCAATGCAAAATTAAGAAACGAACAAGCTGGATTTAGACCAGGAAGAAGTTGCACTGATCACATCAACACAATCTGTATCATCACTGAGCAATCCAATGAATGGAATTCACCATTGTATATGCTCTTCGTCAATTTCGAACGCGCATTCGATACGATAACAGGAACGCAATACGGCAGACACTTTGTGAAATGGGCATCCGAAAGAAATTAATTGAACTGATACAAGAAATGTATTGGGATGCTGGGAACCGAATTCAATACAAAGGCAAACGAAGTGAGACATACTACAACACTCGAGGAGTAAGGCAAGGTTGCGTACTCTCACCAATGCTCTTTCTAATCGTATTAGACAGTGTAATGCGGAAACTAGATAACAAGTCCCCTAATGGCATTCAGACGACATATGCTTGCTCACACAAACACTCAGACATGCAGCAGAAAGTGCAACAGCTATCAGATCTAGCTAATGAAGTTGGTCTCAAAATTAATATCAAGAAAACGGAGGCGATGAGACTCAACACAAACATAACCACACCGATACACATCAACAATATACAAAATGAAGATGTAAATGAATTCGTATACCTTGGTTGTACAGTAACAAAAACAGGTGGAACAGAAGAAGACATACACAAACGTATAAATACAGCCAGATATACATTCAACATGTTACACAAAGTCTGGAATACTTCTGTCCTGTCGCGCAAGACCAAGATACGAATGTTCAACTCATGTGTGAAATCGGTACTACTGTATGGGTGTGAGACATGGAAGCATACAGGAAAAATCATACAGAAGCTACAGGTATTCGTAAACAAATGCCTTCGACGAATACTTAAGTGCTTCTGGCCTAACACGATTAGTAACATCAATCTGCACAGAACAACATGTCAGTCAGACATTGAGACCGAAATACAGCGACGAAAATGGAGATAGATTGGCCACACACTGAGAAAGGCATCAAGTGATATAACGAGGATGTCATTAGACTGGAAATCACAAGGAAAAAGAAAGGTTGGAAGGCCAGCAATGACATGGAAGAGAACGATGCTGGCAGAGGCAAAACACCTGGGAAAATCATGGGCGGAAATAAAAGCAATAGCCCCAAATAGAGTAAGATAGTTCAGAATAGTGGACGCTCTATGCTCCTAAATTGGAGATAAAGGAAAAAATGCAATGAATACAACAAAAATAGGTAAAGTTGGTAAATAAGCAGTGGCAAATCTACCCTCTTCAGAGGTCGGCCAAAAGCATTCTGGGGTAGGTAAACTATTGCTTGATGATAATCCATTTTCAAGAAGCTATAAGCTTACAAAATTACTAACATCTTAACGGAAATAATGAACTAAGCGAAATTGAAAAGGTAACGTCGCAGCTAAGCAACGAAATAGTGAAAAGAATTGGAAGAACCTCCTCAAATTAGCAATGAGCTAGACACAATTGAAATATTTTATGGTGATGAAGAAGAACTAGTGAGAGATTGGGTCTTACAAAATAAGAAAAGGAAAATTGAGTCGTCTTTGGAAAGTAGTGAGATTCAACAAAACTTCCTCTTAAACACTGACGAAGTAGCTCGACCACAACGAAAAAACTTGACGAAGTAAAAAAGCCATTCAAACCTAAAGAGAAGGTGCCGCCACCAATTACTATTATTGATATCGAATTATGTCACCGTGCAGTAGTGGTATCTGATTCTGAGTGGAATAGAGCTTTGGATCCAAAGCTAAATAATGATGGAAATGAGTGGTTTACTTATGAAGGTAAGCATGACCGCCCAATTGAAGTTATTACTAGAGGCCTCCGACCAACCTGTTTAAAGGAGGATATATAGAAGACCCATTAGGCGAGGGATTACAAATTAAAGATGATGGAAATGTGCTCAAGAGAGAAAAAATTGAAAATTCAGAAGGATGACGTTCGTCCTGAGACATTTGGGACGCTGCTGTAGTGAAAGATATCAGGTCGACCAGACCTTCCAAAAGTGTTGATACTTTTGTTGGATTTGTAGAAACCGCTTTAAACGGTTTCTGGAACGGTGATAGGTGGCAAGAAAGTGGCCGAGGGTGGGTGTCGTCTGATTCTCGGGATCATCTGACATGGGGTACAATGGTCTCGAGTTGAGACACTTCGTAGGTGATCTTTCACTGGTGAACCGTTCAGAACTGGACATTTTAAAACTGGATATTTCGACATGTGATTTAAACTTAAAATGATTCTTTAGCAAAGTTCTGGAATATGGCCAATTAGGAAGGAACACGGCGAGTTCTTAACCGATTATGATGAAATTCGATAAGTAGGATGAAAATGGGATTTTAAAATGATTTTGGGAAACTTCTGGAATAAGGCCAGTAAGGTTCCATACTTGAATATTTCTAAGGAGAGAAATATAACTTTCCTTCACTTAATGTTTTTTTTTTAATTGCTGCTTTTCTCACTTTATTAAAATAATCATTGACTTAATCGAGTTTACTGTCAGTAAAATTTATCTTCATCTATTTTTTATTCTTCTACTTAATAAAACTTTTCTTCACTTTAGAGAATCTATGTGAGAAAAATTAATTAGTTTTCATCAACATTTTCATCCTACATATCGCATTTCGTCATAATCGGTTAAGAACTCGCCGAGTTCCTTCCTTATTAGCCATATTCCAGAACTTTACCAAAATATTATTTTAAAATCCCATTCCCATCCTACATATAGAATTTCATCATAATCGGTTAAGAACTCGCCGAGTTCCTTCCTTACTGGTCATATTCCAGAACTTTCCCAAAAAATCATTTTAAAATCCCATTCCCATCCTATATATAGAATTTCATCATAATCGGGTAAGAACTCACCGAGTTCCTTTCTAATTGGCCATATTCCAGAACTTATTCAAAAAATAATTTTAAAATCAGATTCCCATCCTACATATAGAATTTCATCATATTCGGTTAAGAACTCACCGAGTTCCTCCCAAATTGGCCATATTCCAGAACTTTGCTAAAGAATCATTTTAATTTTGAATCACATGTCGAAATATCCTGTTTTGAAATATCCAGTTTTGTACCATATCTCGTTTTAAAATATCCAGTTTTGAATTATCCGGTTTCGTCAAATCCAGTTGTAAAATATCCAGTTACGACCGATACCCGTTTCACTGACTTCACCCCTGCCTCCCATAGGGCTCCGAAATTAGGTGAACCGGGCAGATTGAAGCACCAAATCTTGTTGTCCAACATTGTGGCGATCTCAGGATTTACATTCGTTTTGCAGCGATTATGAAGAGCCATTAGTTGATAATTGGATCCGATAAAGTTGGTGTCCCGCGATCGCTGTACAAGGCTCGGACCTTGCCTCTTCGAGCGGTAAAACGCTTGAACGAGGCGATGCATGGGTTTGCGGTGAGATCCAACGCCATCTCCAAATGGCCTTTGTCTAAAGTCACACAGACAGACATATTTACCCCTTCGTAAGTCGTATGCCCCGGCCTTTGCTTTGATTGATCGAGAACGGACCCGCGTAATCAACTCCGCTGTGTAGAAATGCTCTCAATGGGGTGACGCGTGGCGCTGGAAGGTGAGTCATCTGTTAGTCATTATTTGCTGACCGATGCGTGGACTATAACGAAAGCATGTTACGCAATGGAATGTAGTTTGATACGCCTGTGCGATGATTAACTTTATGAGTTGACTAGTTTTCGGTAGAATTATCGGATGTTTGCCTGGATAAGACTGAATGTTTTAATCGTCCACTGACTCGTAGAATTCCATCACTATGGTTGTGTGGAGTATCCACTTACCGCTATTCACTAGGCTTTAGATAGTTGAGAATTTATTACGCAAATCGCCACGTATGTTTTCAATCGGCTGGGAAGGCTGCGGAGCCATTCAAGAACCACCTGCGAATCGGTGAATGCGAACAGCTGGATGTCGTTAAGGTTGAGTGAATGGACGATCTTGTGAATGAGTTTGGCTAATAACACACTGGCGCATAGTTCCGAGCGTGGTATGCTGACGGTTCTGATTAGGATGACCTTGGCCATTTTTGCTCCTAAAATAATGATTTTAACTGATTTATCTGCTGATGTGAATCGCTTATGCGACCACGGCATATGCCTTCATGACGGCATCGCTGAAACCGTGTATCTGAAGATTTTCCCAGATTCTTCAGATATTTTGACCATCTTTCAGTAACTGGTTTTGGTACTGCCTCGTCCCACGATAGTCCGAGCACCCCATTTTCGATACTTCTGAGAGGATGATTCTTTTGGTTATCACAGAAAATTCTTAAGTCTTCGATTTTGAATGCAAAATAATCTCCCGAAGGTGCCCAATGCAACCTAACCGCCTTGACCGATTCAATTTCCGCAGTGGTCGATGTTCATGGTATTCTGATGACACTTGAACGAGTAGGGTTTGGCTATTTGACAACCATTTTCGGAGCTCGAAGCCGCCACGTTGGAATACTACCTTTCCCTGCTAGATTTTAAGCAAGTCCTTGACTTCGTTTTTGCCCGTCACCAGGTCGTCTACATAGAAATCAGCAAGAGCGAACTTCGCAGTACCGTAGGTCACTGTGCGCAGACGATAATCTTGAATGGGTTCCTTAGGCGATGTTTTCCAAACAATCCGTTAGTAAACTTGGTGCTCTGGAGCTACCAGAATCTGTCGATACATCTGTCGGATATCTGCAGTGAAGACGAATTTGTGTTGTAAGCGAGTGAAAATTTTGAACATTCTGAAGCTTGGGACCGATATGAAGATTTCGATTGAGTGAAACTCCAGATGTCATTTTGTGTGAGGCGTCAAAGACAATACGTAATTTTGGCTTCGAAATAAAACTCTGTTCCCTACTGCCGAATTCTTCTTCCAATTCATCATCACCACACACGGCTTCGACCTGATCTTGTACTGACTGATTTCACTTCCACGTGTTGTAGAATTTTATAACCTCACTAGATTGTTTTTGACTTGGGGTTTTTCATGAATTAACGGATATATCCGGCTTGAAAGACCAAATTTGTTACCCACGGTGGCGTAGCGGAATTATTTTAATGATTTATTATGGTTGGGACGATGGCTTCGATGTGATTCAGATGATGATCGAAGAGGGAAAAAGGAAACAAAAATAAAAACCACGACGACGTACTTTTAGTTTTGGTGTTGCCCTACGAACGGTAAAATGTTGTTGTGTTCGCCACCAGATGTCATGTTGGCGCCAACACCCCGTCAGATGGGCAAGAAAACACATCGCCAAAGCATATCCTTAAGTAAAAGCATCCAGCAAAATACATAAACTGTAAAGGGCAGCAAATTATAGAGGATGTAAAGTAGCTAAAGAACTACAAAGGATAAGAAACATATAGCACTACAACAAAACCATAGAATAACTATTGAAAGGAAGTCTACCATAAATTTAGAAAAAAGAGCATCTCAAGCAAACACGATAAAAATTGGAAAAACATACTCACAGATAGTACAAAAAAGCAATTCGGTGGGAAATAATGACGGTACCGATACCCCAATTCTTGAAAAGATTCTAAAATGCCTAGAAACCCTAAACATTCGGCTTGTGAAACAAGAAAAAAGCATAGAAGCTTAAATAGTCAAGATACGGAGAATGAAATCACTTCAATGATTTACTAAAATATGGGAATGAATCAAACACTTAGAATAGTTATTTAGAATGCAAATGGACTCTAGAACTACAAGTTTTATTAAACACAGAAATAATACATATATGTCTGATATTTGAAAGCCATTTGACTAAAACTTCATTTGCTAAAATACGTGGGTAATGTTAAAGAAGACTACATCTCGTTATTCAAATTATTAAGGCTTAATTGCCGTTATATCTGGAACATATAATATTCCAAGCAGTGTGATAATTTTCATGGCTTACGAGCTTAGCTGGATATACTCCAATTACCGATAATAGGTAATGCATCTTCTCTTCACCAGTTAGCTCATCATTACAATGGATGGTTTTATTGAAGAGGCTTTGAAAGCTTGTCCATTGTTTATAATCTCCGTTAAAATGAAGTATTTCGAGCCTGGGAAATTTGATATTGGATCGATTTACTTCTTGTTTTAGAGAATCTTTCGCTACAGCCTTATGAAGTAAACTCATAATCATGCTGTAGGTTCTCGGCTAAAATATTTGTTTTCAAGTTCCTCTTCGCTTGCGCTTCTAATTATCTCTTCGTGGTTCTGTATTATTAAGATTCATGAAGTCGGTCAGCAGCTTGATTTTTGACTGTATATTCGAAGAATTTAATTGGTTCGTTTATTTCTCAAGTCCGGCAAACCACCCAACCAATCTTTATTTTCCCTTAGGATATGACATTCTCTTTTATTTGGCTTGAGAGGCTAATCACTGCCATTTGTGTCCACTGATAAGAAGCTTTTAATATTTTCATAGAAGCGATCCCTTTTGTTTCTCTCAGCGATTCAAGAGCCAGTACTTCGTCCTGTGTAATCATTACATCAATGTTCTTTATTTCTACAAGGGCTTCCGGTGTCAAGACATAAGCTTCCTGACTGATACTTTTCTCCAAGAATTGGGAATCAGTTGTTTGCAGTTAGTTCCTAGTGCTTTTCAGCTCTAACAAAATCTCTCCATAGTTAGGCGAATATGAAAAACTTTTTACCCCAGACCAGTAAGTTCTGAGTCCATTAGAAGGGGTGATAAATGATGATTCCTAGTGACTGTTATTAGATACTTGCTTATAGAGGCTGGTGTTGTATTTCTCTTTTGGTTATCTATAGCCATAGGCAAGTCATCTTCACTTACCCTTTGGTTGCATGCTATTCCTTCCTGGTTGTTCTGTTGATGTTAGACTTCCTCCTCTACTGGTCTTATGTGTTGTCTATTCCGATTATATTTCTTGCCCCAAAAGCTAATAAGTACGTGTAGATACCTTTAACACTATTTGTCCCTTTGTATATTTTGAATCTTCTGGTCTCAATTTTACATCTTTAGAACCCGTCAGATCACCTAGCTGCGTACTATTCTTGTCGTCCTCGAATTAGTTTGTCGCCCTTTTGGCGCGATGTTCTCCGTTACATTTCTTGATGAAGGCTTCATCAAGACTTATCTAGCACCATTATTTATAGGTGGTCATGATGCCAGTTTTGATTTGCAGCTGCCTACTCCGCAGTTTTTGATGTGATTATGTACTTACATAAAAAGAAATATAATCCGAATAAAAAAGATAAGCGTCCATACACGAAGTATTTATTTTGGAGAATAAGTACAAGAAGGAAATAAAACGCCACAAGCGGCTAGTATTAAAAACAAAACAAAATAAAGGCTCTCTCACACTTAATAACTCAACAGTTTTGAAGATGTCCTCCGCAAATTTCCTACGATCATTTCTTGCTATCTTCTTTACTTGACAATGCATTGAAATCTCCTTGTAATATTCTGAATCTTTCAAAAGTTCTTTAATTCTCTGCTCAATTATTGCAAAGGTAATTTAGAGTTATTTTGCTTTGTGGTGCTCAGTGTCCTTGGCTTGTTTTTCTTGTTTTCCGGTAACCAACTGTCTTATCTCAACTGGATTGTTGGTGCTTATGAACCTGATTATCGTCGAAAATTTCATAATACCAAATTTTTCGTATCGTAAAAAAACTACGCGTGTTGAAAATTTCACAATAGATTGCCTAATATTTATTGTTGTTAACTTCTACTGACATTTCATCATATTATAAAATTACGATCTTGTCGTCATTTATCTTTAATTTTTTGTAATTCTTTAGCAACGATACATCCTCTATAAAGTGTTTATATTCGAACTCTCGTGTTAAGTTAGCTCTAATATTAAAGATGGCGTCAATATTTTTTTGTCACTTAAACGCGAAGACTTTTTTAAATTACTTACTTTAGTTCCAGTCTCTTTGTTTTTTTCTCCATGTTCGCACTTTATAATATAGCGCATCATTCGCATTTTTGCGAAGATATCGTTTTATAATACCAAAATGCGATATCGCATTTTTTCAAAATATGATTTCGTAGTTGAAGAGAACTCGGTAATTGTCGTATTTGTTTGGTTGCGTTCATACATCATGCGGATGTAGTGCATATAGGATATACGAAGCTCTTTTATAAACTCTAATATAATGATCACAAGAATCCGAAATATCGGAAACCAGGCTGCTATTGCGTGATCATACATTAACGTAGCTGTTTTACTTAGGGCTGATAAATTGCGACTGGTTATTTTTATCAATTGCCTGGTTATATCTTGGCGGTATCCATTTTTGGTGAGTTAATATTTTCAACAGCTCGTCAAACTCTAAGGATCCCTCGACCGCATGGACTATTTTTTAACAAACGATTTTTTTTTATAAAAACAATTTTTTATTGTATCTCAGTTACAGGTAATATTGATTCATGTGTCAAAAGATGTGTGGATAAAGCTGAATTTTGGGCAAACGCTTTCCCACAATAATTACAAACGTATGGTTTTTCTCCCGTATGCGATCGTATATGCACCTTAAGACTACTACTGCCAGCAAATTTACGATTACAAATTGTACACGCATGTGGTTTAACTCCGGTGTGCGACCGCATATGACCCGATAAGTGGCCTGAACTTGAAAATGCTCGATCACAAATTGAACAAACATGCGGCTTTTCACCCGTATGCGTTCGATGATGAATTAATAAAGTTTCTTGACGCGCAAACGATTTGGAACAGACAAAACATGTATATGGTTTTATACCGGTATGAGTTCGTTTATGAATCGCCAGCGTATTCGAACCGGCAAAACATTTACCACACTCATTACATTCGTATGGTTTTTCACCCGTATGCGTTCGTAAATGTATTGCAACGTAGCCCCTTTGCGAAAATCCTTTGCCACATATATTACATAAAAATGGTTTTTCACCCGTATGGACACGTAAATGTTTTTCCAAATTGCATGTCTGGGTAAAACCTTTGTGACACACGTGACATACATAGGGTTTTTCGCCCGTATGCGATCTCATATGGATGTGCAAGGAGCGCGCCTCGACATAGTATTTTGGACAGTATTCACATTTTAAAATTTTATGTTTTGTATGGTATTTCATGTGCTTCGACAGCGAGCTGGCCCATTTAAAACGTTTACCACACACGGAACA
Organism: Tipula confusa; assembly: GCA_963556175.1. Taxonomy (NCBI): domain Eukaryota; kingdom Metazoa; phylum Arthropoda; class Insecta; order Diptera; family Tipulidae; genus Tipula; species Tipula confusa. The sequence goes on along the minus strand of OY744476.1, from coordinate 172,655,158 downwards.
TAAATGCGGTTTACCGACCACATTTCGTAATTCACCCGTATGTTTCTTTTTATGTTTTGTAAGATTTGATGCTTCGGTGAAGGCCATACCGCACGTAAGACAAATATGAGGTTTATCGGGTGAATGCGTTTTTAGATGTCGCTTTAAAACTTTATAGTCGGCGAATTGTTTTTTACAAATATCGCACTCCAATATGTTTGTTACATGATCATTTGTTAAATGCGTTTCTTTCCAATGTTCTTTCAGGTCGTTATTGTTGTCGAAGTTCATCAAACATATTTGGCAAACGAGTGATTTTACTTCAGTCAACTGAATTTCCTGTGGTTTTGATCCGTCGTCTAGATCGTCATCATTGATTGTGGTTACTATAAGCGGTATAGTGATATTGTTTGTAAAAGTCTCTATAAAATATTTAAACGGATTAAAATTGAATTTACTAAAATCTCGTAACAAATTACCATAATTTTCGATGAGCATATCATGTTGCAAACCTTCAACCTTTATATTCTTTAAAATATGTATCTGGGTATCATTTAAGTCTAAGTTATTCTCTTCTACAGCACTACCATCATCATGGCAAAGATTTGTTTCGAACACAATGGCATGCTCCTCATTGGGCACGTTCGTATCATAATGGATATCGTGATGCATTTCAACAGATTCTATCTTTTGAATCAAAATTAAATTATCCTGTACACTTGCAACATTGTTCGCTTCAGTAAAATCGTTTTGTGGCCGACTAGGATTTTCTAAATTACTCAAGTTCGTTATCTGTACGTTATATTCTTCATTTTCGATTGCCTTCTTCACTTCGTTCATATACGTTCGCAGTTTACTATCGATCTTTTCACATTGCTGCCGAAATCGAAATGCCCGACTTATTTGTAAAACACATTGGACGCACATTTGTTCTGGTAATCCGTCACCCATTGAAACCTGCAATAGAGTCCAATTTAGTTGGAATGTTCAAATATATTTCAATGGCACTGTATACGTTAACATTTACAACAGTTCGAAACATTTCGTCTAATGATGAACCGTAAAGTGGTTTCATATCTAATTGTTTATGCATACAGCCTCGACAAATCTTATCAAATTCTAAATTTTCATCTAAATTATTAGCCATTCTATTTGTTTGTGGTTTTTATGAGACACGATTGGAAATAATAACAAAACATTTTAACAAAGTAATCGACTCGAAATTATATATGTCAATGTCACTTTTTACACTGAGAAATAGAGTACAATGTTATGTGTAAACTTTGAATAAATTGGAGACTTTTTAAGCGGTTGTAGGGTTTTAAAACGAAATTTCAAAATGGTTGTCAGCAGTTGTCACGAGAAAAGCGCATGTTTGCTTAATTGAAAGAAAATTTTAAATGTAAATATTTATCATGTAATTAGTGTATAAATAAGGAATTTAATGTTAAAAAATTATGAAACTAGAAAAGAAACGTTTTGAACATCGTTCGAAGTTGCTAATTCGATGGAAATGGAATTAAATAATTTGTAAGTAAATTTTAAACATTATGCTACTATTTGTCATGCACAATATTTAAATAGAATAAATTCATCCTGCTTTACCAGTTTATGACGCGTTCCGTTTCGTCCGTTTTGTAAAATAAAATAAGTCAGTTCCATTTGTTCAAACAATTCTTCATGATAAAAAATTACACAAATTCAGGTTATGTCTTTCGTAAAATTTAAATTTACGTTTTTTCTATCGGTTCACTGTTTTATTGCTCCTTTGTTTATGATAACATCCTAAACGCTCTGGTGGACTGGTGGCATCCACATGCTTCGTGAAGTATTTTTTCACGAGCACGATATCTTAAGAATACCATCACATTGTCCATTGCTTGTCGAAGTGGGAGGCGATTAAACGAAGGTTGGATCGCTGGGCTGACTATCAGCATCTCCTTCCTGTGGAGATGACCTCAGCAATTTTGTTGTGTGATTTCTTCTAGGACCACAGGTGATAGTGGCTCATTTTACAACAATTTAGATGATCTGATGGGGCCATACTGGACCACGACGTCAGAATAGTGATTAGTGACTTTAATGCTATAGAGCTGTCAAACATCAGACTGTTTTACAAGCAAATATAGGTTCGTACTCTCAACATGATGTACCGATAATGGGGAAGAATTCTAATCTGTATGGGACGGTCTCGGGTTATCCGAGATTTGATATCATATCAGTTGGCTTGCAAATTCGTAATCACGTGGGAAATGCAGTAGATAAAAATTCTCAAATACATACTGAGGTGATGTGCGTAGAAGTACGATTCTAAAAAGAATTTGCACTGGTCATGCAGGGACTAAAAAAGAATCGTTATTCTGCTGTTGATGCATTAATTCCAAGTTCTTGATATTCTGAGGGGATACTCTGTGGAACTATCTTTTCGACCATATTCGATTTTTTGAGATCGTGAAATAGCTCTTTTTTGCATGGCATAAAAATTACTGTCTTACATAATATTGGAGATAATCTCTCCTTTGGTGGAGTACTTAGAATGTATCTTTCGTAAAACTTAATCTTTCAGTTCTGGCAAGTGCAGATGATGGGTAATTGAACTGAATGGCAACGGTGTAAAAAAGCTAAGAATCCACTTTGACGAGATTTTCGGCTTCAAAATGTTAGTCTCAAAATCAAAATACCAAAACTGACCTTTGCTGGTGTAACTCCTGGTGTATCGTGCACCACAGATCGATAGGCCATTAGGAACAGGATAATCGTCTGATCCCAGTTGCGCTGGTTTTTCTCCACAGTCTTCTCGATGTACTTCTGCAACGTGGGATTGAGTCGCTCCACCATGCCGTCTGATTGTAGGCGGAAGCTATTTGCGTTTTATTTATGACCAGCATTTGACACATCTCCTGAAATACAACTGACTTGAAATTACGTCCTTAATCTGAATGAATCTCTATCGGAACCCCAAATCATCCAATTTTGCACCACATCATTCGTGATAGTCGACTCCTGATTAGATATTGGATATACCTCCAACCACTTGCTGAACTAATCCATTACTCCCAGCACATATTTTTGTCCACTATCACACTTTTTGTCCTGCAACATTCATCGCGATTCTTTCGAATATTGGCCCAATGTTGTACTGCCGAATTGTACCTCGACTTCTCCGAGCGGGCCCTTTAACCCCCTTACGTTGGCCACACTTTTGAAACTATTCTACTACTGACTGCCGACATCCCCCCTACCAGTCAAATCTTCCTAGTATTTTTGCTAAAGTTTTATTGATTCCTATAAGATGTCCGCCACTAGTAACTCCATGGTACTCACTTAAAATGCTACTGGACTTTTGTCTGCAATTTCAATCCACTCGCTCTTGCTCTTCGATCTCCTGTGATAAAATAAATTCTAATCTACTATTACTTGCATCGATGTCCACAATAAACATTTTATTCGATACTGTGTATGCTAATACACTGGTACCTTATATAATAGGTTTTTCAACTCCTTAAATGCGCTTTCCTGCTCTTCGGTCCAATCGAATGCTTTGTCCTTGCTCGTTAGCTCATGCAAACTCCTGGCAACATCATCAAATCCCGGTACGAATCGACGATAATAGTCCCCTGATAGTTGGATAAAGTCCAATAAAACTTAATTCGTGAAGATTCTGTGTTCTGAGCCAGGACCTCGCTCCCGGAACAATGTACACTTCTTCGGACTCCGCTTTAGTCCGGCTGATTGAATCCTCTCAATACTTCCTCCAAATGTATCAGGTGCTCATTAAAGTCTTTTCCCATTATATAATGTCATCCAGATACACTAGGTGTTCCAGTGCAACTTCACCAGTGCACGTTCCATAAACCGTTCGAAAATCACAGGTACATTACAAAAGCTAAAAAGAGCATGACATAAAATTTCCATATCCAATTGGCTACACTGAACGCTGTCTTTTCTTTATCCTCATTTACGACTTGCATCTGTCAATATCCACTCACCGTATCAAAAATCGAGAATATTAGTGATCCTGCTAGTGTAACCAATGTGTCATCGATCCTTGGTATGGGATAACCATTCTTCTTCGTTATGGTGTTGAGCTTTGTCCCTTGGCATGTACATGTTGATTCAATTTTTGACACTTCACAGATAGTACCTTTCTTGATGATTTTTGTCTGATTCGTTAAATTAAGAGCTCGCATAGGAACTCTTAAGTCTCTATCTCTATCCAAATTTCTTATCTTCATCGCTTGCTTCAACAACCCACAACCCTTATCTCCGTTTTGAATTTCTCTTGTAATTTTTCTACTTTATGATCAAGAGTAACGGTCATCTACCGAAATTTCTCAGCAAGAGAGGTTTCTTGTCGTTTGTATTGTTCTTCTTGGGATGTTCGAATTTCCTCTTGATATTTCCGTAGTCGTTTGCTTTGTTCCTTTGGACATTTCTGTTAACGCGTTATGTTCATCACCCAATCAACCTTTGCCATAATTCAAGCCTTTATTCATCAAGGCTTTATGGTGTCTGATTAGTAGTTCCCATTTACTACCACTGGTCGAAATTTCACGAAGAGCCAACTCCTCCCTCAATCGTTTGTTTCTTAACTCATCCACAATTATTTTAAACATTTACAATCCCACCGCTGTCATCAATTGTTACGTTTTTACTTTTGGCATATTCCCGGTTCGTATCACTGGATTTGAATAAATTCCACTTTTCCATTATTCTTTGTTCCATTATAGTCTTCCAAAAGGGCACCATTATCTAATTAATAAACATAGCACTCTGTCTCGAACCTTCTTTGATTATTTTGATACAACGTCCCTGGTGCTGCTTAAAACTTTTTTGGCTATGTGCATATACTGTCTACTATTCAAAGCAATAGTAGTAGATCTACTATAATTAGCTTACAGCGGTTGCGGTTGATAGTGAGAAGGTTGTGTTATATTGATTCCTCTCCTCTGATTTCCATTAGAGACCCTTCTGTACAAGTATGTTTTATCAGGTGGAACATAAGGCAACTGCCAGTCTTGGTGAGGAAGTATGTCAGTTAAATATGCGGTAAGAGTATAGTCTTATATATAAGATGAGGTAAGAAGTATGCAGAAGTATGTCAGTAAATGTAGTTTTGTGAGTATAAACTCTTTGCTAGACCTCGCGACTTCTGTTGCTATGAAAACGAGGTATTTTGAATGGAGGCTAGCACTATTGATGTTATTGAGCGATATAGATGTTAAATGCTCCAGTAAATAATTAGATATCACAGGAGTGATTGCTACAGCTACCAACCGTGAGCTCTCCTTAATATCATTGGTAAACTGACAGACTATGCACTTATAGTCCGCTTTTTGCCTGGAAATAAGTTCACAAGCCGAATGTTTATGTAACGCTTATCTTCCACTTTGACATCTCTATTTACTATTTTTCTTTCTATATCAACCGCATCGGGATCTCGATTGCAAAAGCTCGATTGTAATTTTCATATACAAAACTCATTATGGGTGGAGTTAAAATTGATCTCCGGGTTTGATGGTGGCCACGAGCAGTGACACGTGACCGAGTTATTCGAGGCTTATTATATTCATTCCAAGAGACAAGAGTAACCCAAGCGACCAAAACTTTCTTCTATTAGCTGACAAATACACACATTTGACATTACCGGTGGGTACCACGAGGAAGAAGAATATAGAGAAACATCTATGATGCCACTTAATAGAATAACAGTTAATCCCGCCGTTTACCCGGTTGCTTGGATTTCTCCACGTTGACATTCTGAGCAGAAATTACATTGTGTAATAATAACCCGCTAGGGTCATCACAATGCTTTGTTTGAATTAGACAGTCGGATTCTGAATTAATTGTAAAATGATAGTCGTTTACAGATACAAATATTTAACCTCGTATTTAGCAAGACTATTCTTCAATAGCGACTTGGTGTATTCCTTCGAATTTGAGCATAGTACGTACCTTCACTCAACTGAAAAAAATACTATCAGTCATATTATTACATCCTAAACAAGCCGGACTCATCTCAATTGTCAGAGCTAATCCTTATCCCGAAGTTACGGATCTAATGTGACGACTCCACTTATAAACATTAATCTATCGTTTAGAGACTCTTCATCTTGGAGACCAGCTGCGGATATCGATACTGTATGTTGAGAATTTGCGTAACTCTTCCATAGATTTTCGAGGTCCGAAGGGAGAATACCGACCCAACAGTAAATGTTATGCTCTTCTAGACTTTTTACCATATCTCTATTCGAAAGACTTCCATGTTTGTATGCCCATGAAACAGAAAAGAAAACTCTTTCGGTATACTTCGAGGGCGTCTCTATGGCAAATTCTGTTACCAGGATGAATATTCATCATAACATCTCAACATCCAATCTTTAAAGCGTGCACCAATATCTCATGAGGCAGTATCGAAACAAAACAAGTGACAACTACAAAAGTGTGTCACTGGCAAAATTATAAATATCACCTACCACCTATAATGGATGCTTCTGGCCAAGTCTTACAAATGATGAAGAAAGGTGCCGTAAGAGTGACAGTCACATCGTTGCGAATTCACATGTGAATGTCGTCTATTGTTTAAAAATCGTATGCTACGTGATCGAATCACGTTACCATCCATGACAAGAAGCTGCAATTGAAATTGTTTGACGATCGCAACATCATGTTGGATAAAGTGACTGCATTTTGCAAGATATTCGAAGTGGCATTGGCCAACAAAAACATTCTGGAGGCAAAATCGGTCGCAAGCATTACATAACCTGTCGTCAAAGCTAACAATGAATTTTGCTTCAACTGTAGCCATCGATGTGGTTTGAAACACAAAAGTGAATGCCGAGCAAAGGGTCAGGCGTACAAAATCAGTTTGAAAGTTTTCCATTTCTTGCGTATGTTCCGTTCAAAATCGAAACGCAGAATTGATTCGATCGGAAACAGAAAATGGACTTTAGTATATGAAATCGGACGGGAAACAGGAACATTCACTATGGTCGAATTGACATGCTTTGAGTCAGAAACAAATAATACAAACAAAGCTAAGTTTATTGCAGTTAAATAAAACTGACCCGATACGGTTTACATCAAGGCCATTGCTTGCTTGTTGAAACAAAAGAAAATTTTTTTGAAAGATAATTGGAATTTATTTCATGCATAGCAGGCAAATTTCCCGGAATGGTCTCAATTTATTTACATGAAAATTCAAAACCGGATTTACTCTACCGAAAACGGGTACCTAGCTCTTGTTGAAAATGGAGTTGGATCAAATGGTGGCTGATGGAATCATTGCAATGGTCGATTATCCATGCGATTGGGTAAAAAAATTATTGTGGAGCGACCAAATGCATTAAACGGGAACATTTTGTTATTCTCACAATCGATGACTTTACTCAGATTTATCAAAATTTATGACTCCGTTTGGACGCTATAAATATATAAAAGCGTGGCCTTAATTTTGCGCCCGAGGCGTTTCAACGGAACATGGATGATATTTTTGGAGATATAAAGGAAGTTTTGATTTATTTCAACGACATGTACATAGTACCGAATGATGAAGGAGGAGCATAATAGAATCAAAAAAAAAAGTGCTTGAGCCCACACGGAAAAACTATTAAATTCAATCCGGACAAAATTCAATACATTGAAAATACATTCAATCCATTCAATACATTCAATCCATTGGACAAAATATAACCATTACACAAATATAGTAGCGCTATTCTTAGAATGGAGAAACCAACAGACAAAGAAGGGATTGCAAGATTTCTGGATATTTTAAAATACATCGTTCAGTTTTTACCAAACCTGTCAAATTCCATTGTAGATCTTCGAAACTTAACACGTAATGATATGTGAAATTTTAGTGGACAGTTGAACGTGAGGGTTTTTGTTACATTGTATGATCTGATCCTATATTGACAATTTACAATCCACAGAAGCCAGTTTTGTGCAAAGCAATGCGAAGGATGGGTTGAGTAGCATTTGCAGCGCGCACACTGAGAAAAAAAGGTGAAAAAATAGGCCTAGATCTTCCTGTATGGCCGCGAATTAACGTGAAAGTGACCACAAACCCATAAACATATTACAGCACGTTTACAGCGCATTTGAATGCTTTTTTTGAAATATCCAAAAATAAATGTGGTATATCAGCTGGACAAAGATATGTTCATTGCTGATTGCTTGTCACACGAGCACTACTTGGAGATTTCAATCAATGAACTATGTTAGGTATAATTCACTCGGTCACAAATTCGATTTGTGTATAGGAAGAAAATTATAATTTGTGTCGTAATATTTTGCAAGATGATGAAAAGTGCAAGAAAATTTGTCATTATTTTGAAAATGCAAAAAGAGTACGAACCATTCGACAATTTTATAAAAGAGTTCCGAAAGCTGGAAGACACATCCCAAAAAAAAAGCAGCCAAGGCTCTTCGAAGCAGCCAAGGCTGTCATTCGATGATGAGAGATAGTATAGTATTTGGCCTAAGGGATCTTTAATTACGAGAAAGGTACATCAAAAAGGGTGATCCATATAGAAGAGCGAACATCCAAACAGGCACAGGAAATTCTTTCAAAGGCAATTTCTTTCAAATTAATCAATTTAATAATTATAATGGGAGTTTTACTCCGGCGGACATTGAACTGGACGATGAATCGAAAAAACTTTGTGCGTTTATAGTAAACCGTTTGGGACTTATAATTTTAAACGATTACCCTTTGGGATTAATATAGCTCCGGAAACTTTTCAAAGGCTAAAGAAATTTTTGGAAATATTCCATGTACATTCATATATATTGATGATGAATTGGTAATGGGACGAGATGAAAAGAAACATGGTAACATTTTAACAAGTGGTAGCGAGAGCCAAAATATTGAATATTACGTTTAAATCCAGACAAGGTGCAATATAAAGTGAAAGAAGTAAAATTTCTAGGCCATGTTTTTGGCAAAAATGGGGTCAGTTGTAAACCAAACCAGATCAAAGCCATCGTTGAAATGAAGGATCCAACATCCAAGCTAGAGTTACAGATATTCTTATGTATGGTCAATTACTTAAGAAATTATTTACCTAATTTGGCCGATTTAACGGAGCCACTACGATAATTATTAAAAAAAGTGAAATTTTGCTGGTTTCAACCTCATGAAAAGTGTATGAAAATAAAAAGAGATGATTACTCAGGTACATATTTTTCAATCATTTGATGTCACCAAAGAGATTCTAATATAGACAGATGCAATGGTGTGGGGTGCATCCTACTTCAGGAACAAAAATCCATAGCCATATGCCTCACGAAGTTTGAATGACACATAGAAAGAATATGCTCAGGTCAAAAAAGAACTACTGGCGATAATTTATGCATGCGTAAAGTTCCATAATTATATATTTGGAAGAAAAGTTGGAATCCAATCGAATCATAACCCTCTTGTTGGTGTAATGAGAAATGAGATACACAAAGTGAAATCGTCAAGGCTTCAGCGCATAAAATTGAAGTTGTGCAAATACGATTTACTAGTTAAGTATAAATCAGGAAAGGAATTGCATATTGCAGACCAGCTTCTTAACGGACGAGCCAGCAAGAGAATTTCAAGAATTTGAGGAAATAATTCATACTATAAATTGAGTTGATTAAAGAGACTGGGATATAGCTTTATCAAATTTATTAACCGTGTATAAAGATGGTTGGCCAAATTAAAAAACAAGCTTAGAGATGTGGTAAAACCATTTTGGAAATTTAAAGATAAGATTTATTGTGAAGAAGGACATGTGTTTTGTATACAAGGTTAATCGCACCATTTAATTTAAGGTTGGAAATGTTAACACTACTACATAAATTTCACGGAGGAATTTTGCATCACAAGAAATGTTAGAATTCACCAAAAAGAGGGAATTTGATATAAAAACCTCAAGTCCAACTTATCCACGGTCGAACGGGCAGGCTGAAATAGCAGTCCACATAGCAAAAAATCTTATTAAAAAAACAATTGAAGTTAGTTTCTATACTCTAAAACGGCATACTGGATATCCCCATCCAGTATGCCGTTTTAGAGTATAGAAACTATTCGGATGCAAACTTAAATATTGTACCAAGCCAATTGCTTTCCAGTCATTGAACACGCGCTAAAGTACCAATGAGAGAAAGTCTGCTTAAACCTAAAATAGAAATAAATATCTTGGAGGAATTAAAATCTAACCAGAAAAAGTCAAAAACTTATTATGATCGAGAAACAAAGATAAGGCCACAATTTCAGGGAGGACAACCTGTACTATACAGGAGAAATACAATTTGGGAACCTACCAAAATTATAGGGAAACACATAATAGCCCACGATCATTCTTATTAAAAAATGAAAATGGAAACATTTTGAGGCGAAACTCGTATCATTTAAGAAAATCTCACAAATATCCTCAATTTAAAAAAGAAATTCAAAAAAATGCCCAGAGGCATGAAAATCTAACATCTAACATCAGTGTTTTTGAAAAAGTTAATAAACTTCCTAAAAACATTCAAGAATTAATACAAGAAAAGCGAAAAATTCGACGGCAGTGGCAGCAGCAAAGATTGCCGATATTAAAATGGAAATTAAATCGAGCAATTAAATCCCTGAAAGTAGCTCTGAGGGTAGAAGAAAATGAAGGTATCCAAAACTATTTAAGTAAATTCTCGGCAACAGAGAGAACAGACTATTCCTTATGGAAAGCTACTAAAAGTTTTAAGAGGCCGACAAACTCGTGTTCGCCCATTAGACTGCCAAGTGGCAACTGGACAAGAAGTGATGAAGCAAAAGCCAATGATTTCGCTGTTCATCTAAAAAGCGTATTCTCTTCAAACGGTGAATGATCCAAATTTTAAACCTATAAAGTTTAAGTGGAGGGAAGTTAAGAGCACAATAAAAAACTGCATAAGTCTGAAAAAAGCACCAGGTTATGATCTTATTACTGGGAAAAAAAGAATTACCAGACAAATGCATTAAACTTAATAACGTACATCCTCAACGCAATCATGCGAACTGGATACATTCCTCGAAAGTGGAAGACATCGCAAATTACAATGATACATAAGCCTGGAAAAGATGAGACACAAATCTCATCATATCGTCCAATAAGCATGCTATCCACGATATCAAAGCTATTTGAAAAATGGTTACTAAGGAAACTGAAACCAGTACTAGAAGAACGGCATATTATAGCAGATCACCAATTTGGTTTCCGAAATCAGCACAGCACTATAGAGCAAGTTCACAGAATTGTCAACGCATTTAAACTCACCCTCGAAGAAAAAAAATATTGTTCTGCTGTCTTCTTGGATATTGCACAAGCCTTCGACAAAGTTTGGCATACAGGTTTAATATACAAAGTTAAAGAACTTTTGCCGAAGCAGTTCCATGTAGTTCTTGAAAACTATCTTCTTCAAAAGAAATACTTGGTTGAACCAAATACAGCAACCACTGGTTTAAATGATATTAGCGCAGGTGTTCCACAAGGAAGTGTCTTGGGACCCAATTTTATACTTGTTGTATACAGCCGATTTGCCCATTTGCAATGAAGCTATAATATCAATATTTGCTGATGATACAGCCATATTAGTGTCTTGTAAAAATCCTCAAACTGCCTAAACGCAATTGCAAAATCATCTGAATAAAATTGAAAACTGGCTAAAGACTTGGCGAATAAAAGTCAATGAAAATAAATCAACACATGTTACATTCACACTTAACAAACTCACCTGCCCACAAGGTAAATTGAACGGTGTAACTATTCCGCAGCAATCTAGTGTCAAATACTTAGGTTTACATCTGGACAGAAGGTTGACATGGAAAAAGCATATAGAAGCAAAGCGTAATCAAATAAAAATAAAATTTGCTAAGATGGCTAATAGGAAGAAAATCAAGATTATCACACATATGGACATATGGTATTCAGTTATGGGGATTCACCAGCGCATCAAATAGAGAATTTTTGCAACGTACACAATCAAAAATACTTCGTAGGATCATGAATGCTCCCTGGTATATTCGAAACACCAACATACATTATGACCTCGGAATTTTAACCATTAAAGATACAACTAGAACCTATAGTTCGAGATATTGGTCAAAACTAGAGACACATCCCAATGCTTTGGCCCGAGACATTCTAAAACAACCGAGATACAGACGACTGAGAAGAGCGGATTCACTTGGACTATTGAATTTATAAATTAAGTAAATGGTGCACACTAATAATAAGTATTAACATTGGTTAAGACATTAAAATAGCAGTAAGGTTAGTTTGTAAGATTCGCATACATCTTGTTAGTTTCTTTTTAGAAAGATTCGAGAATAAAGCCATAGGCAGTTGTAATAAAAAAATCATTTTTATTATAATATTGCCACAACTATACAAAGACAATGCAAGAACTTGCGTAGTAATTCATTCTGAAATTGCCGAAAATGAACTTCAATGTTTTGTATTAAGAATAGTATGTACTATCTCTGACCAAGTCGTCAATACCAGCCATATGGTGGGATTCGTGCAATCGGCCAAGTTCTATAAGGGCCCATATAAAAAAGAAATCTAAAAGAGCCGTTCTCCTAGGAATATGGTTTGCCGGAAATAAACTTTAATGTTTTGTAATAAGAATAGTATGTAATATCTCTGACTAAGTCGTCAGTACCAGCCGTATGGTGGGATTCGTGCAATCGGCCAAGTTAGTGTCCATATAAACAAATCTAAAAGAGCCGTTCTTCTAGGAATATGGTTTGCCGGAAATGAACTTTAATGTATTGTACTAAGAATAGTATGTACTATCTCTAACCAAGTCGTCAATACCAGCCATATGGTGCGATTCGTGTAATCGGCCAAGTTCTATAAGGGTCCATATAAAAAAAATCTAAAAGAGCCGTTCTCCTAGGAATATGGTTTGCCGGAAATGAACTTTAATATTTTGTATTAAGAATAGTATGAACTATCTCTGATCAAGTCGTCAGTACTAGCCGTATGGTGCGATTCGTGCAATCGGCCAATTTCTCTAAGGGCCCATATAAAAATAAAATCTAAAAGAGCCGTTCTCCTAGGAATATGGTTTGCCGGAAATGAGCTTTAATGTTTTGTATTAAGAATAGTATTTACTATCTCTGACCAAGTCGTCAGTACTAAGTAGCCGTATAGTGGGATTCGAGCAATCAGCCAAGTTCTATAATTCCATATAACGGCTCTTTAAGATTTGATTTTATATGGGCTCTTATAAAACTTGACCGATTGCACGAATCGCATCATACGGCTGGTATTAACGACTTGGTCAGAGATAGTACATACTATTCTTAGTACAAAACATTAAAGTTCATTTTCGGCAAACCATATTCCTAGGAGAACGGCTCTTTGAGATAGACTTGGTTTAGACTTGGTCAGAGATAAAAAAAATTAATTTAATTTCTTTAATTTTGTATGTATATATAGAAAAAACTGGGATGGGATGAGATAGTGTTGCATGATAAACATTTTTATTTTTTCTGGGATGAAACTCTGGGATAACTTCACATGCTTGGTGCAGTGGCCTCGGAAGATATAGCACGACTATAGAACGGAATCCGATAGAGATAAATTGCTAATACGGCACGGGTCAGCATTACACTGTAAAATCCGTTTGTTATTTTATATATAAACATTAACATTGAACATTTAATATTTTTAATGCCTTCCGCAATCAGACTAAACCTATACCTTTTGCTAGCCTTAATCCTTTGTGCAAAACGTGTACACAAATTGACAAAGTATGTTCTTTTAAACAAAATAATGATATGATCCATTAAGAAATCAAACACCAAAGTCATCGCTGACATATGTTCAGTTTTTATAACGTACTTTCCACGTAAAATTTGTATATTAATTATGAAACATTTATCTTCTATATCGACAGTTGGTTTTATTCACTTGGTTAAGAATGTCAATAAAAAAAATTAATTGTGCCTACGAACACTTGCAAAACAGACTTAATCATGAACTTCACACTAAAATGATAGAATATTAATATTTTCACCGATGCTTGTCTTAATTTTTGTTCTATCTCATAAATTTACTTCATTTCCTTTTCTTTTTATTATATTCGTATTTTCATATCTACTTCACTAGAAATAAATTTAAAATAAAATAAAAAATTCATTCATTATGCTTTTATCAAATTATAAAATCAAATATATTAAAGAAAATGTATAGATGTGTGTGTGTATAAAAAAGCAAACAACCAATTTAATCAAAACACTGTTGGACACCATATAAGCGACAGAACAGAACTGTTGATAAAATCAACTGGTAAAATATTAAAAAAAAAAACATTATTGAACAGGAGGGAGTGTGATTTTAATTTACTAAATCTAAAACTAATTGTTTTACTATATATATATGAAAATTTGTAAAAATTGCAAACTAATACTAAACTATAGTACATAGTGTAACCCGCATCGATATAGTAACAATATATAGTTGAATTACCATATGATAAAAATAAAATTCAAACGTAACATTTATACTGACCGTAAATATATTATACAATGTACATCACAGTACTATTGTTATTGTAATCATCATCATTGATCATTTTAATCAACTGAGAGACGAATACAATGGTACTAATAAAAAATTATAATTGAACCAATTCTATTTAACTCTTTTATTATTCTATCGATTCTCGAGCTGACATGTTACGAGTACGCTATCTGTGCAATGCATAGTGTACTGGCGTGGAATATAGCACAGTTGTTTTTCTCGTCATTACTGTTCGTCATTACAGTTTATAAAACATTTTATATAGAATTATAGAAGAGTTACATAGAATTGCCCCTAATACATTATTATAATAATATTATTATATTAGTAATAACAACAAAATCATTTTATTTAATAGAAAAATTAGCGACAACTATCAGTTGGCAAGTGACTACGAAGAACACAAGATGGAAGATTATTGGGGTCTCGGGGCTAAAAATGGTAGACGCATATATATTTATATATAAATGAATTATTTTGTCTTTCATTCATAAAAATATCAAATTTAATTAATTAATTTTAATTAAATCAATAACATATTTAAAATAATTATAATTTAAAAATTTGTTCGTTAATAATGTTAATACACATAATATAAATTTTTTATTTTAAGAAAAGTATAATAAAAAAAAAAAAAATCTTAAAAATTAATAAATATAAAATTAAATAATTGAAATTAATAAAAAACGGTTGAATGGAATAATAAAAATGTGTGTGCTTTAAAAAAAAATGTACAAGATTAAGATATATTTATAAAAATTGAAAGAAAAGTTTAAAGATTTATTTTAGATTTTTTTTTTTTTGCTTTTAATAAAAATTTATTAGAATAGAAAAAAAAAATTAATAAATTTGTGATTCTGTGTATAATTTAATTGTGATATATGAATAAAAAATTATGATAGAAACAGAGTGTTTAAAATATACATTAATATATGTACAAAGTTATTTTATTTAGTGATGTATGCTATTTAACGGGCTTGTGATTTTTAGGTGCACTAAAATCTGTTTTACAAGGAATCTATTGCCTTTAGCAATTTTATTTAAAATTTTTAATTAATTTATCTTAATTAATATTCAAGGAAACCGTAAGTAAAATTTCTATAATTTCGAAAGGTGACCAATATTTTAGTGAATTAGATCGATGCCTAACTGATCACTTAATGGGCTCGATTATGACATTTTAAAGTATTACGTAATTTTTTAATATAATAATTTATTTTTAATAAATTCATTGTCCCACTTTATTAAGAATTTTCTTTCTTTAATGTAATAATACTTAAGTTTGAAAATCATCGATATGCAACCGCAATGCTATGCGGAAAGACCACTAACTAATATTTTGTGATAAATTGGGGAATATAAATTACTTTATATCAAAAAAATTTGTTATGGAAAAAACAAAAATTTTTTTTTTTAAACTTCATTTGTTTTTCCGCTCTACTTATTTTTTACTTTTAAAAAATTTTATTTTATTTTATTACAACTAAGAAGTGTCCTAGAATAATAAGGAATTTTGTTTTTACTTTACTAAGTTAAATTTATCTATGATTCCGTCACATTGGCGTTAATAGTTTCTGTTTAGTTGTCATAACAAGTAAATCAGCGCAATATGATTGATTATTTTGAGCTTCCTACTATATTGTTGTTGTTCAATTGCCTCGATATTCACATGTTGCCTAGTACTCAATTCTGAAACCTTTGTATGTGGTCTTAAATTATTTATATGGTTCTCAAATCATTTGGGATATCTCGAAAATTTTATTAGTGTCTTGAAGTACAATCAAAACGCAGTGAATCAAAATTTGAGAACGCCATAAAATCGACTGTTTTCGGCAGTAATATTATCGGCATTTTGTCCAACCCATTGTTTCACTGGTACGGGAACATCCAGCAATGAATATTTAGACTCAAATTTTTACACTAAACTATGAATTGCTTGTCTAATGGGACGATAATTACGACCAAAAGTTGTCACCGACTCGATAATTTGTAAATTATTTGTAAACGGTGTTCGAACGAACAACGAAATTTCGTTCGTGTACTACACCATGACGAAAATGTTGTCTTTACTGAATCTTTTGACGTTGACAGTTTGGTTATTTGTTTAAAGGTGCGTTCACAGTGAAACTTGTCAAGTCGCAAATGGGAAATCCTGTATAAATATAATAAAATAAAATAAGGTTATGTGATAAATAGCATAGTCAAACCATCAAAATATATTATTTAAACCAACATTGCAATTTAAAAAAAGTATAAATAAAAATGGTCTAAGATGGCTCCCCAGTGGGATGCCAGAAGAAGCCATATATGGATCCGATATCGTATACGATGGATTGCTTCGTACCTTAAAAATCGAACGTAGTAATTATTCCTATAATGCGTAATCCACATAAGGAGTAAATGAATTATTCATAGATCGTGCTTCTTTAACAATAACACGTGGTCTACTTTATCAAACGCCTTAAAGAAGTGAAAAATATCAACTTCGACTCTGGCTTAAAACCTCGTATACATAAAGGCTGGCACTAAAAAACAATTTTGGGACAATGGACAGGATATTGATTGGTCTATAGCAAACAATATCATACTTACAACCCGACTAAAATACTGGACGAACAAATGAGGTTTTCCATATGTCTGAAAAAATGCCAGTTTGAAGACTAATATTAAATAAATAATATAATTGTTCGGCTAAGGAATGAGCACAATTTTTTAAAATTATAGGGACCTTATAATGGAAGCCCATCAGGACCTGTACCTTAAAACTGGTTAAGATTTAATAATCCAACCGAAATTTCATCTTTTGTAAGTTGAAGAACTTTAAATGTGCCGTCAGATCGATTATTACTGATTGATTGATTGATTAGTACTGCCAAGAACGAACCAGGTTTAGGGAAAGGCAAAGTAAGTTAGTAATCACAGAATTGATCCGGTTTCACGGTGGTCAATGTTTAACTATTAATAGCACAAGACAATCACAATTTTTCTGAACTGCTCTGCATTCTGACGTTATCTGCAACACCAGTGTGCCACCATTTAACTGTAACAGATGGCATTAGTTTCCACCTGTAAATAACAAATTTAATATTTCACCTTCATGCTGTATAATTTATTTGACACAACACTAAAAAATTAATACAAATTAGATTTTAAAATATTTAATTAAACATTACAAATCAATTGAATTAATCGTTTTATGATAAAGATAAAAATGACAGTAATAATCAATCTGACCTGACGTCAGATTGATTATTACTGTCATTAAAATTGCCCTTCTGCTCAAAAAAACTTTTTAAAAAAATTTACAAATGCGTTGCATATTGTCTTAGATTTTGACCCTCCATCATAAGATATTAATTTTGGGTAACCAACATATTTTTTTTTCCATCGGTAAATGAAAAAAATCATTTATAGGATTACTACTGATTTCATCCTCAATACGTAGAGTATATGTGTTGTAAAGAAAATCATTGAGGTACTTGAATTCTCTTCTAAAAATGCAATATTCCTCATAATCCGCACAATTACCCGATCGCTTAAATAATTTACATGCCTTGAATTTACGAGCAAGATTTTTTAACTCACGATTAAACCACGGTTCACTATAATACTTACAATGTGCCATCTTCCTAGGAACAAATTGGTCAAATTCAGTATGTACAGTACTATAAAATCGTTTAACTGTTTGAGAAATATCAGTAGTATTCATTAAAACTTTAGACCAGTTAATTTTATCAAAATCAAAGAGACACAAAATCTGAATTTACAAAATCGAATTTAACATATTTTACAATAAACTCGGCTATGATAAATTCTAAAAAATTTATTTCGATGAGTAGCGGGGTATGGAAGACACTAGAGCTGCTTCCCATATCAAACTATATGACTATAAGATATATGACTTAAGTCGATTGTAATGAAGTAAAAATCAAATCAAGAATTCGCCCCATGTTGTTACGAACGGTTCTAATTTTTTGAATTCTAAAACTTAATAATGTGCCCAATATGTGGTTTGATATCAAATCATTAGAAGACCTATGAAATCTTTGGCAAATCAAATTCCTTAACTATTAGGATTTGATCGCCTTCAGTCACCAATGGCAATAAATCGGCAGCAAGCTTCCAAACAGAACGTGAATACTGATAATAAAAAGCCATAATGGACCGCATTTTTTTTTCACCGCCAGTAATTCGCAAAAGTCACAGCTAATGTTTAATTGCTTGAATAATAAAACGTTGCTAACTGCTATGAACACTCCACCACTCCTCCGATCAGAGTTGGTACACTGATCATGATGAAAAACTGTGTACACCGATGGAAACAATTCAGCAACGTTAAGGGTACTGCATAACCACGTTTCACCAAAAAGTGTAAGATCGAAGTGTTTTTACTTCTAAATCTATATTTTAAAAAAATGCATGTTTTTCTTGCTTTTTGAGTAGCAAATGCACATCTGTTACCTCGATTTTGATTCATTGTGGATTTTATTTGAGCTAATGTACGATCCTTCAGTTGCCGCGACTGTTACTGGGATGCAATTAAATATTCATTATTAAGCATTATTATTAAATTTCGAAATAGGGTCAATTTGGTGGTAACGTATTATGTCTAAAATTGACTAAATAAACATGCTTCAAAAGTTTAATGTGATAACAAATGTTGTCACTGATATGGCTTGTATATATTTTATAAATCCATAAAACTCCACAGAACATTGTAATTAATAGCCTGAGACCTGGAATTAATATTTTTAATAACACTGCCAAAGGATCATATCAAGATATTTAGTTGTGTTCGGATACGGTATTATGCCTCGATTATTGAAGCCATTAGCTGTCCAATTTGTTCCGCCATCTTTTAGTCCATTTATATAGTTCAGTAATTTTTTGTAAGTTTTGTGTTGATTCTTCGTTACAGTCTCCAACAGCTAAGATCGCAGTGTCATCACCATCTACTTTGTGTGTTTCCGAAACCACCTGCAAACTTCCTTTATTTCTCTACCCTACATTACTTAGCAACAATTCTTTTTTTGAATTTTTCATAATTAAAATTAAACCTACCTTAGTATCCAGTGCCAGCTCTAGGACTTTTGCATCCTATATTAGGCGCACTTTCTATTTTAAAACTAAAAATGTTAAATAAAAATTTCTTAAATACGCAATGTATCCCATCATATTCGGGAAAAAACTAAAAAATTTCGAAATGAGTTTTTATGACCTTATTCATTAGACGATATATTTGCTCTACTCACTCTGCTGTTTGGGAAAAAACACAAAATTTTAAATTTATATTGCGGATCAATGTATATATATGTGCATGACTCTTCTTTTAAATTTCATCAGCCATATCTCATACTCATCAGGGTCTAGTTTTCACAACCATACGCATGACAACGGGTCTGATCAACATCTTGGATATAATTTCTACTATAGTCGGTATTTGCAAGGTATTTGAATTAAGCGGAGTGGGCGGAGAGCATACAAAGCCGTTTACCAGAGGCAAGATGATGTTTCCGCTCTCATACAATTATCATGAGATACAATTATACAATTGTCATAACAAGGAATCCAAGGTATCGGAAAATCGTCACTTTCAAATGTGTGGTGACCATTACTAAAATGAATCTTACATATGTCAGGGTCTGGTTGAACTGACTGTACAAACTCTTATCCAGAGATGTTTCGCTTTTACGAAAGTTAAATTTTTTCACGAGACTAAAGAGTTTCGGGGACAAAACATCTACTTGCCGTACACCAGAGATAATTGAAAAAATTCCTGATAGGCTGTCTCAACCTTGACACATAATTGTAACTGCACAGCCATTTTACATAAACGATATCCCCATGGATTGAGTCATAGGCTTGTTGTAAATCCAAGAACATCTGATGTACTTGACGAGCTGCTTCGTAATATTTTGAAAGAATCATCGTCAGCAAAAAAACTTGATTAGTCACTGACTTATTCGGAATAAATCCTCTTTGGTAATCATTTACAATTTCCTCCGCCAGAGGAGTGATTTTTTTCAATATTATGTAAGACAGTTGTTTGTATGCTGTGCAAAGGAGAGCTATGTTGCAATGGTTTAGACATTTTGATCCATATTGTTTTTTAACATTACTTTGCCACACTAATCAAATAAGGTCGAAAAGATAGTTCCACAAAGTATTCCCTTTTCAATACAAAAGAGCTCAGAGCTAATGCAGTCAATCCTAAAAGAAAAATCTTAATTTATCTGCATGGCCAGAGTGAATTCCTTTTATAAGATTGCATTTTCGACACGGTTTTGTGGATTAACTAAAGGTCGTAGGGGCTCAATGTACCATCCCATTAAAATATAACATATTGCAACCTTGACTCTATCAAAGCATGGTAAAATTGGTAAATCTGACTAATTTTTCAGTCTAAATGGCATTTTTTGCATTTATTTATTTGTTAGGATTGTTTAACAAAAAGTCTTAGGGCTTATAGTAGAATTGTGTAATTCACCATATTAAATGCTTTAGTAAAGTCAACAAATAGAGGAGCAACAAATTGACTATACTACTAAAATTCGTTCAAAAAATTTAAAACTATATAGTTTTAACAGCTTTTTCGAAAATCTAAGATCGATGCAATCACTGATTACAATCGATGATAACGATAAACACATCTATGATCCTCTATTTGAGTCCAGAATCCATAAACTCAATCACAGGCTGGAGCAATGTAATGTTCAAGTGGATACTTGATACAAGCAAACCGACTATTTATAGACACTTTCCTCCGCGCAAATTGATCTGTTCATTTAGTCTGTAGCCTACTTAATATTAACATCAACCCACTTTTTTACTAAAGAATTTGCTAAATTTTTTCATTCAGCCCTAATTAAATTTTACGAGCATGTTACTTAATGGGTTTTTAATTTGTTCATTTAGTTATCTTAATTATTTTTAAATCTTGTTAATCGAGTAAAAATATTTTTATTTGACTATGCGTGACTTAGTCAATACACAATTTATAGTAATTATAGTTGACTTCTAACACTAACCAATTAATTAACTGTCATTATAAACTAGGTATTGCTATAAATATGAGTATGTATTAAGTAAGGTTTTGTTGGCTTTTTCAAAATTAGGTGTGTGTGTGTGATTTTTCCTTGGTGAAGATTTTGAACAATGCCTTACTATATAAAACATTGTGCGGTTTCATAGGATCGAGTAGCTTTTTTATTAAACTAGATTTGATTGCAATTTTTTGTTTGAAACCGTAGGGCCGTATCTAATCTCCAATAAAATACTCCAATTACTGATATAGTAATGGGAGCTTAGTTATAGTAATGGGAATAAATTCTTTTGCTAAATGCTTTAATGCAATTCGTTCTCTTGGTTCTGTAAACAAATTTCTGATTCAGGAATTACGTTTGACTTCGTCAATTTGTTTAAATTGGACAGTTATTGGCTTAATAAGTTAATAATACATTACGATACTTTTCTAGATACTCCACCTTATGCTTGGTTCGGTCACAGTCTACATTAGTAATAAGAAATAAACCATTGGGAGCCAAATCGGGACTAAAAGGCGGATAGCGTATGAATTTCATTACTTTAGTTCTTAAATTGTCAGTTGTTAGGATCGATGTGCAGACTAATTTTACTATTTTCATTGGTTTTATTTATTTAACTTAAGACTTTGGCCAACTAATTATTGTAAACTACTCAAAACTAACAGGTCTTTCTAATGTATACCTCCCAATCTTACCACTTTAATCTGGCCATTGATGGTCTTATTGATTGATTGGATTTTAGAATCAAGCTCTACGTTTATTTCCCGGTTATGCCGGGCCTATTCCTTTAGCTACTTTTTCATAAAAAAATACGTGAGGAAGGGAAAGGTATTATGTTAATATATTCTTACGTTTGCAGACGCCCGAGGCCGAACTCATACACACTTACACGCATATTATTATATATGCAAGCCGTTTTGAATTAAAACTAGTTATCACGTCACAACACTCTCAATACACGAAAAATTCCAAAATGTAAATGAATAACAGAAAAAAATTATTAAGCACGAAAATTAAGTTAAATAACTGTTAAACCAGCAAATTTTGTATTTTCTTATCATACACGTTTCTGTCACTGTAATTACAAGAAAATTCATTTAATAATAATATTTTAACCATCACAAACCACTATAAAATTTATTTGATTGATTGATTGATTGATTGATTAGAATGTACGGCCAAGGACGAACTAAGAACTCCCGGGACGCCGGGCACCACCGTACACTCGTGTTACAAATGACAGACTCGACCCGGATACTGACACCTAAGCGATCGATAATTAGTATTTTATTTTTGGTATAGGGAAAGAAAAGGTAACTTAGTAATGACAGAATTGGTCCGATTTCCCTGCCAATGTTTAACTATTATTAGCACAAGACAATCACAATTTTACTGAACTGCTCTGTATTTTATCAAAAACCACCATTCAACTGTAATCTATAAAGGTTCCCTAAAACAAAATCTATTAATGAACTAATTCCTTCAAGCCGTAGGCTGTAACAGATGGCATTAGTTTTTACCTGTAAATTACAAATTTATTATTTCACCTTCATGCTGCTGAAATTTATTAAGTATACTATTATTTCAAACTAATACAAATTAGAATAAATACAAATAAAATTAATACAAATTAGATTAAATAAATTATTTAACACCAAAATTAAATGAAATAACCGTTAATTGACAAATAACTTAACCAACGAAATATAAAATGTTAGTAAATTTGTATGTATAGACTCGCATTTATTAAGGATTTTCAGTGATATAAATGAAGCTTTTGCCTTAAAATTGGAGCAAGGAAAATTTGTGGTTTCTTTAGCAATCTTTAGTTATTACAATTTAAAAGGCGAATTTAAGTCTATTTTCAGTTTTGGTGTGACTTTTTCAAAACTATCCTATATCAAATTCCTGATCCTCGTGTGTGGCATACAACCAAACATAGAAGCAATAACTTTAATCTTTGTAGATCTGTAGTAGATTAAGTTCACAGGTTTGATTAAACTATCAGTGGTACCGTATTTTCGGGTACCATTTTGCCGTGTTTTTTTTTTCATGTTTAACTGTTAAAGTATCGTTTTTTGGGCTGACTACTCGAACTTTTCTTTTGTTTTAAAAATCAACAAAGAAGCAGTTTATTCCGCCAAAATTTAACTAGACTCCCACCCACAATTATTAGATGTAAAACTCGATAGCCAAAAAGTGGAGGCCACGTGTCACAAGGTAATATGTTGCTTTACAGTAGAGAAGACCTCAGCAATCTTATGGTGTTGGATTTCTTAAGTTGTGTAATAAATAATTATTTTATAAAAATTTAGATCATCTGATGGGAGCTTCACCGTCAGAGTAGTGCACCAAGCCCTTAGGCCTTAATCTGTTGCCATTCGGGACCAGGGAAACTTCCTTGCTATCGATGAAACATTTGACACTTGCAAGGAACATTTCTCTGATTTCCTTAATGTTCGGCAAGTATCAAATGCTGCACTTGAAAGTTGCCAAATACAGACTGCGTGTAGGAGTGAATAGAGGGTCTTCCATCAAGGAATTTACACTGCTAATGTTTAGAAAATAAAAAAATCCTTCACCTGATGATGTTGATTATAGTGATTTCGAGCTCTCAAAATTCCGAAGGGATACTTTGTGGAACTATCTCATAGACCATATTCGATTAGTATGGCAAAACAAAGTTATCCTTGATGATCCCTATCTTTAAGAAAGGAGATTCTCTGTCCCAAAAATTTTTAATCCCATGTTAGGATTTATGTTTCGTAAAAGCGAACCTTTGTACCGTCATTCTAACCAGGTCCTGGTATATGCAGATGATATCTGCATATAATTGGCCTCAATAGAAACGGTGTTACAGAACTAGTGGATCCACTTTTACGATTCTCGGCTTCCAATGATCTCAAAAAAATTCAAGGTCAAAACAAAATATATGATCACTAATTTTAGAGATCAAGTCGCAAAAACCTTTAGTTTTGATGCTCATATACATTTGAAGGAGTGAAACGTGTCCTTTCTGAGACCTCGGGTTGCTTGTCCCATATGATAATTGTGTTAAAGGCAAAATAAATGCGCGCTTGTCGCCGGCAGCCATGCTTTGTATGTCTAACGTCCATTGTTAAAATTGAAAAACATTGCAAATGTCGATATGCCAAGTTGTACAAGGTGTTGATTATACCAGTTGCGACGCATGCATGAGTGTGAGAGAGATTTACAATCTGACGGATGAGTATGAGAAATGGTTAATTGCATTCGAGAGATGAGATGAGGACGATAACGACACTTACCGAATCCTCTTCAACCACGAGAGCAGGTTTTTTATGAAAATTCCTGATTAAGCTGATCCTAAATGGATGACGCAGCAATTTCTAAGGGGAAAGCTGCCATTTGGCAGGCAAAAAGGTCACTGTCAGTGACGATGGCTCCTTGGCGTAGAGAACGACTTTTTTTTTTTTACGAATTGTCTAGAACAATATGAAGAGCAAGCTCGGGACCGAAACCGTTGGAGCCCCATGTTGGATTTGGTACTGTCCAGCAATGGCCTTTTAAACCGTCTTAATCAAAAATTATTTATTATTATTTTCATACTAAATCAGTTTGTAAGAACCGAGGAAGTAGCGCAAAGCTGCTATATACCTAGAGTTGACTTACAAATATTGGTATGAAATATTTTAAACAATTAACAAAATAGTTTGACTTACAGTGCGTTATGATGGTATTATTACAGACATGTTAAACATAATCAAAAAAGCATACCTTTAATATATCGATTGCGTGCAAATGTTATCGTCATTGTAAAAATTCTATTGAGTGTACTCTTTGGAAGTTATAAACAAAACGACCCAGAACAAATGTATATTATCTGGCTATACACTTCCGTCAATGAACATACTATAGTTGTATGGTAGTAATATACAATTTCACACATGTTAGTTCAGGTAATTGAATTACATATTACATTAAATAAAGTAAATCCCTTAAGTAATTATACGGTATAGAACTATAGCAGTATACTATGACAAATGTAGTTCAAATATCATTTATATATACATAAAAACTATATCAGATTCCACCTTCAAAAACTATCCACATATATTGTGCGAATCTCATTGAACTTACAAGTACACAATTCATAAACATTTTGAACAGAACAAATACAATTGATCATCTACACATCATACAATGACAGTGATATATGTACAGTTTGGCAATGGCGATAATACAAATATATACAACACTGAGCTGAGTAAATCATAAATGTAATAATTATATGTGTGTTCTCAATTAGTTAAGCTTAAAAGCTTAATTCACTTCAATAAAAACTAAATTTATTTATTTACTTTTTTGTTTTTTTATTTTTTTTTATTTGTAATTCAAATTAAATATTTACTATGTACGAGTATAATATAAAATGTATGTTCATATATATGAGTACATATATGTACAAAGTCAACACATGCACATAAACTTGATAATACGAAAATATTTCATTTTGTAGTTTTAAATTAATATTGAATTGTATGATGATAAAAAAAAACTCTAAGAGAATCGACCTAAACTTGATACATTTCCTTTATTAAATGATTTTTTTGTATGTTAAGATGAAAATTCCATTCGAGGGTGTAGTTGAACAGTGTAGACTGTATAAAATTTTAGACAGTTAAAAGTTCAATACCAAAAATGCACTAAATACTGTCGGGGAAGACAATCAAAAGATGCTATATTGCTCTAAATATCGATGAGCGATTGTTCACTGGTTGAAATGGTTAGCTTATTACAAATGGATGACAAAGAAATTATTCAAAACATAGCAATAATTTATATGCTAAAGTCAATAAATAGCCATAACCTTAAACAATGAACGGTTTCCGTATAGGAGCTTTAAGATATTTATAGCATTAAGAGATAAGATATATTTCGATTGAAAGAAATATAATGTCTTTTTTTAGACTTCAGAGTCAATTCGTCATTTCAAATGACATTGTCAGGCCTCTGTTTAAATATTAAAAGTCATTTTAGATTATAATATGCTTATTACGAAGCCTATACTATGATCAGATGCTTGTGTTCCCCAATAC
Source organism: Tipula confusa (assembly GCA_963556175.1). Taxonomy (NCBI): domain Eukaryota; kingdom Metazoa; phylum Arthropoda; class Insecta; order Diptera; family Tipulidae; genus Tipula; species Tipula confusa. The sequence goes on along the minus strand of OY744476.1, from coordinate 172,628,536 downwards.
CGAAATCGTATAGCCAGTTTAGCACTGCTCAAACAATCCAAGACTACTATAACGTAGCAAATATAATACTGAGGTTTTCAGCCCCTAAATTTTTATAATTTCTGGATAGAGCAGATTAGGATTTTCTTCGGCATATGGAAAATTTGAATGATACTGTTACGACATTTAACGAGGTACTCAAAACTGTAGTCCGAAGACATATTTCGTTGGTTGAAACCAAGTTGAGTTTCCGTGAAACTTGGTACAACCGGAAGCTGGCTTACATCGACAAATGCCGTGATAAGCTCCAAACTTTAAATAGACTTCATGGATCAGAGTTTTATAATGATATCGCTCACTCCCGCAAGAAGTTCAAAACTTTTAATTGATTTTTGTATAACAATTACATATTGCAGATAGAAGAAGATATTTGATTGATTAGAGTGAACGGCCAATGATTATCCAGGAACTCTTGGAATGTCGGGCACCACTGTACATCCGTGTTACATTTTACAAATCCGAAGAAGTAGAAAGGAATGTTAGTTATGACAGAATAATAATATAATAATATAATAATATAATAATATAATAATATAATAATATAATAATATAATAATATAATAATATAATAATATAATAATATAATAATATAATAATATAATAATATAATAATATAATAATATAATAATATAATAATATAATAATATAATAATATAATAATATAATAATATAATAATATAATAATATAATAATATAATAATATAATAATATAATAATATAATAATATAATAATATAATAATATAATAATATAATAATATAATAATATAATAATATAATAATATAATAATATAATAATATAATAATATAATAATATAATAATATAATAATATAATAATATAATAATATAATAATATAATAATATAATAATATAATAATATAATAATATAATAATATAATAATATAATAATATAATAATATAATAATATAATAATATAATAATATAATAATATAATAATATAATAATATAATAATATAATAATATAATAATATAATAATATAATAATATAATAATATAATAATATAATAATATAATAATATAATAATATAATAATATAATAATATAATAATATAATAATATAATAATATAATAATATAATAATATAATAATATAATAATATAATAATATAATAATATAATAATATAATAATATAATAATATAATAATATAATAATATAATAATATAATAATATAATAATATAATAATATAATAATATAATAATATAATAATATAATAATATAATAATATAATAATATAATAATATAATAATATAATAATATAATAATATAATAATATAATAATATAATAATATAATAATATAATAATATAATAATATAATAATATAATAATATAATAATATAATAATATAATAATATAATAATATAATAATATAATAATATAATAATATAATAATATAATAATATAATAATATAATAATATAATAATATAATAATATAATAATATAATAATATAATAATATAATAATATAATAATATAATAATATAATAATATAATAATATAATAATATAATAATATAATAATATAATAATATAATAATATAATAATATAATAATATAATAATATAATAATATAATAATATAATAATATAATAATATAATAATATAATAATATAATAATATAATAATATAATAATATAATAATATAATAATATAATAATATAATAATATAATAATATAATAATATAATAATATAATAATATAATAATATAATAATATAATAATATAATAATATAATAATATAATAATATAATAATATAATAATATAATAATATAATAATATAATAATATAATAATATAATAATATAATAATATAATAATATAATAATATAATAATATAATAATATAATAATATAATAATATAATAATATAATAATATAATAATATAATAATATAATAATATAATAATATAATAATATAATAATATAATAATATAATAATATAATAATATAATAATATAATAATATAATAATATAATAATATAATAATATAATAATATAATAATATAATAATATAATAATATAATAATATAATAATATAATAATATAATAATATAATAATATAATAATATAATAATATAATAATATAATAATATAATAATATAATAATATAATAATATAATAATATAATAATATAATAATATAATAATATAATAATATAATAATATAATAATATAATAATATAATAATATAATAATATAATAATATAATAATATAATAATATAATAATATAATAATATAATAATATAATAATATAATAATATAATAATATAATAATATAATAATATAATAATATAATAATATAATAATATAATAATATAATAATATAATAATATAATAATATAATAATATAATAATATAATAATATAATAATATAATAATATAATAATATAATAATATAATAATATAATAATATAATAATATAATAATATTATATAAAAATCATAAAATCATATTTTTTTTAATAATTATATAAAAAAAAACTATCCAACACCAAAATCAAATGAAATAACCATTGAATTGACAAATTACGTCATTGAATTACATGAAAATCTAATATGTATACTAGTATAATAGGTATACTAGTATAATATGTAAATCTATAACGCTGGCGTCGTTATGTAATTTTTCATATGTGTAAGTGTGTGTACAAAGCAAGTCCCAGTTTTGATCTAAATAATTGTAAATTTGAATTGTGAATTTGAATAATTGTAAGATTTTATCATATTCTTGCGTATGTAATACGATACGATTTTATTATAGCCTCTATCCAAGTGCTTATGAAAAGAATAGAGTATTGCTCTGAGTTTGGTGTAATTTTTTCCTCTGACTTAACATTCATCGAGCATATTGGTTTTGTTATCAGCGGGGCCATCTCCATGTTAAGGTTTATTAAAAGTAATTGTACTGACTTTTGGGGCTCACCTGCCATTAAGGCATTGTATGTGGCTTTTGTATAACCGAACCTGGAATATGGTGCCTCTGCTAGGTCTCCGTTTTACATGTGCCAGCTCAATAGTAATGCAATTCTAATTTCTAGATTGGCAACCACTTTTTTCTATTAAAGATAGTTAAATGAAACCAAAACCCGATACAGTATACTTACAACTATATCGAGAGACAGCAACGTTGCCGTAGATACTCTCCACGTATTGACTAGGTTGATAAGGGAACGAATGTTTTAGAGCTCGTAAAACTAATTGAATCAAACCATTCTTTAAAATTCGAAAAATTCTCAATGTTTGGAATCGATAATCAACAGGTTTACAGCATCCGTTTATTTCTGTCATTTCTACAGATTTATGAATCATACCACAATATCTGTTATTTTGGTGTTCAAGCTACTGCAAACCATATCAAATAAATGAGTATGGTCAGGAATGACCCATTAAGAAAGAATGCCCTCTTGGATGAAACACTGTTTATATGCTGGCAGAAGAGTAATATAACGAAGCACGTTTAAAACCGGAACTTATGAAAGGACGAATTCGTACTTTTTGGCAATGAACAATTGGTACATTCGTTAAAGCCAGAGGCCAATTTGGCGTACCATCGAACATCGTGACCGATATAAGTGCCCAGTTCGAAGCAACACTTTTCGATGAGCTTTCTAAGTAACTTGGATTTTATCGCAATTGAACCACAGCTTACAACAATGCTTGCAACGGTATAATAGAGCTTTGCCACCGTTGTTTTAAAGACGCAATAAGCAAAGTTAAAAATACTTAGGGTGAGCCATTTAAAAGTTTGTTTTAAAAAATGCCGTTTGTTTTTATCACCAGTCGTATATTGATGGTTAAGGTGTTGGCTTAAACACACCGCGGTATAGAGTTCGATCCCCGCCGCCGAACACAACGGCGTAGTGAATTGTAAAACCGTTCGTTGAGCTGACCACCTAAAAAGATTATACCAATCGTAAAAAAATATGGTCTGAAATATCTTGTAAAAGATCTCAGTAAAGGGTCTACTTTGGCCTGTAATGATATTGATTTTTTTTATTGTATAGGTTGGAGTCTACGATGTTAGAATGGTAAACAGTCTCGTTCATGTGGCTCCCTCTGCTAATCTTACAGTAAGCTAAAACGACGATAGATGTGGTGTTGTTATTTTAATTATTTAGAGTTTGAGATGGTGTACAAAGCAATGCTCAGTTTCGATCTGATGAGGAATTGGTTATAAAAATTGATTATCATTTTTTCAGACCATGGCGACAAATTACGCTCTATATATGTATATATTATTGTACTGTGTACATGCAGCGTTAGCGAATTATATGAATGTGCACAAAATATCTGAATAATTTATTTTGTAGCTTAGTATGGTCGCTACAAACCCAACTTGTGAGCCCAGCTTCAAGAATTTTTGCGATGATTTCGGCGCCTAAATGTCATATATACATTCATAGCGTCAATTTGAGCCCATAAAAAAAGTTGGTTAGCATGCCTCTGTAACGGTAACCATTGATGGTAACAGCGTTTCCACTGATGAAAACACTGATTTTCGAAGAAAAATGGGCCAATTATGCCACTGTTCTAAAATCCATACCATTCTGTTACTTTTGGTGGATGCATTGGCCTCTCTACAATTACGAGTGGATGTTCCGAACCGGAAGTTCTTAAATTTTTGACCAAAATCGATGTTATTATCAAGCTGGTCTATGGCCCACGCAGAGAACTGATATCGAAGCGGATTGTGTTTTACTTCGCTTAAGTCATCTGGACCTTGTAGGCGAATAGTCCGAAGTCTTTGTGCAGTAAATACATGCTGAATTCTGAGATGTATTCTGTCCTACACTAAGGGCCACAGTCACAATATTTTCGGGCGTGCACAATATTTTCGAGCCCGAACAGTACGGGCTCGAGGCCAACTTCTGTTTTCAATATTTCGAAACGCTCTTCAAGCGAAAATATGAATGTTTCGTGCCGCGAAAGACTAAACAGCTGTCAAAATTTCAAGAATTGCATTAGTACAAGAGTTGGCATAGCCCATATGATTTCCAAACAAACCAATAGATGACCCACCTTTTACTTGGTCTGAGATTTTTATTTTAAGATGGAGTTTTCAAAGCACATCGACTGAAATCATTTACGGAGAATATATTCGATTACCAGCTGATTCCATCTAACCAAGTAAGAGCGAAATTCGTCACACATTTACCTAATCAACTCATCGAATTCATGACATTCGAAGAAATATTTTTTTATTTTCAAAGAAAGATTTACCAACATGCGATTTATTTTTGGTTCGAAAAGCCGAAGTCCTACAACCTTTTTACGAGAGGCTTTCTCGCTAAGCAAGCGCAATATAATGTTAATTGTTTCAATAAATCTACGCGTGGATCGAACTAAATACCAATCGAATGTTTCGACTGAGGTAACACATGTACTTCTTACACAAAAAGGTGAAACCGAACAAATCAGCTAAAAAGAGAGTAACGTTTTGCCCTATTATAACCAGATCGTGAATTACGCGTAGACGTCCTCACGAGGCACTATCTATTTTTTTCTAAACGTTTGCTAAAAATTTAAATAGTCTAAAATTAAAATTTAAACTACTTTGAGGATATAGAAGAATCTTAACTTTACCCAAAAAGTTGCTTTTTGGCTTAAATTCGAAATGACTGTAATCTCATATTTTCTAACCAAAATTAAATATTACGTTTACCAAAATATGCTGTCAGATATCTTGGTTAATTAATTTAAGTAACACATAATTAAGTTTTAGATCTTCAAAAACAAATCAACATCAGGCCAAAGTTACAGGCCAAGTTTGACCCTTTACTAAGATCTTTTACAATCTCTCATATTTTTTTTACAACTGGTTATCATTGTAGGTGGTCAGCCCAACGAACGCTTTTACACACAATTGGTCACGACATTGTGGTTAGCGGCGGAGATCGAATTTAAGACCGCGGTGTATTAAAGCAAACACCTTAACCATCACTGTACCGACGACTATAGTTTCACATAAAAAAAATAGTAAATAAAAATCGTTTAACGTTTAACGTTTTATTTTTGACAACTTAACTCACTGACAATCAAAGTCATTATTTCAACATGATCGTTTACTTGCAATCTAGTCTTTATGACGATCAGTGCTCTAACCATTTACCTAATGGCCCAGTACTCAATAAAAACGATCGGGATCTCAATTATTTTTAATTTTTGCGAATTTTTTTTATTTTTTATTTTATTTTTTTTTATTTATTTTATTTTATTACAATCTAGTCTCCTGGACTAATGAGCAATTTGTTTCTGACTTAATTTACTAAGATAAGTATATCTTTGACTCCACCCATTGGCGTTTCACAGTTTCTGGTAAGTTGTTGTTTATACCACATCGTTATTGTGGATCTAAATCAGCACGCTGCTGTTTGAATTAACAATTAAACCAGTTCAAAGGGTTTGGTTTTTTTCAGTCTGCGCATAATATTGGTGTTGGTTAACAGCTGAATTGCCTCTATATTCACATATTGCTGGAGTCTATCTTCGTTTTTCCTTGCATTTTATTTAATTTAAATTGAAACGGGGTCCACTTTAAGGTCTCTATGTAGATCACTATTCCTGTCGTACCATGGTGCATTGACGATGTTCTTTAGTACCCTGTTCTGAAACCTTTGAATGATATTGACGTTTCTGGGTTTTGTACAACCCCAAAGTTCATATTAGTTTCAGTATTTGCTTATAAAATAGCAGCTTATTGTATGATGATAGAGAAGAATGTCTGCCTATCAGCCAATGCATTTTTCTATATTTTAGATTTAGTTCTTCATTTTTCTTTTTGACGTAGACCTTCCATCTAAGTTTAGCATCCAGTCATGCCTAGATACTTAGCTGTGTTCGCATACGGTATTATTTTTCGATTTATTGAAACAGGTATATGTTCAACTCGTTTGTTGGTAAAATTTATGTGAACTGATTTAGTTTCATTAAGCTTAATTCGCCATCTTTTAGTCCATTTATATACTTCGGAGATAGCTGATTGTAATTTTTGTATTAATTCTTCGTTGCTTTTTCAAAAAGCTAGGATCGAAGTGTCATCAGCAAAAGTCGCCACTGTGTTGTTTTCTAATTCAGGTAGATCATACGTGTATAGTAAATATAAAATAGGTCCTAATTCACTGCCCTGCGATACACCTGCTTTTATTTCTTTTAATTCAGAATAAGTTTCAGCAGATTTAATTCTAAAGAGTCTATCTTTCAAGTATGATCCCAGTATTTTAGCGAATTGCATTGGTAAGAGGTTTCTTAACTTATGATTAAGTCCTTCATGCCAAACCTTGTCAAAAGCTTGCGCCACGTCTAAAAATATCATGGAGCAGACATTTTTCTCTTCAAGTGATTTCTCAATTACATTGATTACTCTGTGTACTTGTTGTATTGTTGAGTGTTGACGACGAAATCCGAACTGATAATTTGGGATTAAGTTATTCCTTTCGATTATCGGATTTAACCTTTTAATCAGTAGTTTCTCAAAGAGTTTAGACATAACTGGCAACAACGAAATTGGTCTATAAGATGAAGTTTCGTATGGTGGTTTTCCAGGTTTTGATATCATTATTACTTCTGCAATTTTCCACAAACTGGGCATAAATTTGATTCTAAATGCTGCATTGATAAGATAAGTAAGCTTAACTAGAGCCTTCCTTGGTAGTTCTTTTAAAATTTCTGTAGTAATAAGATCATAACCAGGAGCTTTTTTAGAATTCATATTGAATTTTATCTCATGCATGACTTCTTTTGGTGAAGTCAATAGAATTTCTTCACTTTCTTTTTCAGATTCCACCGTTATTATTTGAGATTCTAAAGTTTGATCATCATGTGGTTGGAATATTTTTTCAAGGTGCTCCGCAAAACATTGAACTTTATCTTCGTTATTTCGAGCCCATTCCCCCCCCCTTCTATTCTTATTGGAGGGTTCTGCCTTGTTGGTCTTTTAATTTTTTTGGTTGCTTTCTAAAGTGAATAATCAGTCCTGCTATCATTAGTTAGTTTTTTTAGACAGTTACTGATTGACTCATCTTTTACTTTTTGGATTCCCCTTCTTAACTGTTGGGTTAAATTGTTTAATTTAGTTTTATATTGAGGAGCTCGTGTTTGCTGCGATATTCTTCCCACTTTTCTTTTTTCTGTCAAGAGTTCTCTAATTTCTTTAGGGTAGTTGTTTCCTTTTATTTTATATTTAATTTTGGGGGTACTTTCCCAGGCTGATTGTTGTATATCACTTACAAATTTTTGAACTTCGTTTTCTACTTGCTCCTCGCTTTTTAATGGAACCTTTAGGTTCATTTTTTCTTCTAAGGACTGCCTAAAGTATTCCCAACAAGTGCGTTTATTTATTAGGTTTGGATTTCTTTATTTTTGAATTATTTTTTCGCTTAATGTCAAAAGTATAGGAGAATGGTCCGAGTTTAGGTCTCGACTTTCGTCTACTTGTATATAAGTTCATTGATATATTTTTAATTATAAAAAAATCAATTATGTCTGGTATTTCACTACCGCATTTTCTGACAGCTTTAAGCAGTTCTTTACCTTTAGTCGTTGTTAGCCTAGAACCCAAATGGATATTTTTTGCATTAAAATCTCCTCCAATTATGTATCTTTTTCCTAGTTTACTGAAGAATTCGAGATAATCTTTTTCTTTTAGCACGTTTTTCAGAGGGCAGTAAACAGTAGCATAATTATTTTTCGTTTTGACGTTAACAGCAGTTGCTTTTCAGCTTCCGTGATAAGACATATGTAGATTTTTTCTGTTTCCAAGACCACCTGCAATTCTTGTTGATGTTGCATTAGTCCATTTGCATTCCAGCATATAATTCTAAGATCATTGGCTATTTTTCTGTTTAGGGATAGCTGTCTTAGCTCTATACTCAAGTGTGTGTAATCGCTCATGAAACGTATTAAGTTTACTTAATATCAATTTCGGAGTTTGAGTAATATCCTCACTTTGGGTAGTTTCTCTTTGGGTTACTTTACTCCTTAATATTTGAGCGTAAGTCAAATTGCTCATTTCTTCCCGAGGAATTTCCGATACTTTTCGTCGTATTACTTCGGGCTTGTTTTTTCGAATGGTTGGTTTTCTACTTAAATTTGAATTTTTTTCATTCATTCTTTTATACTTGATGCTTTGCAATTCAATAGCAACACTGCATCCTCTATAGTTAGCGGGATGATTTTCTCCACAGTAAACGCATTTGGCCTGCCCATGTTTTGGTAGTACGCAATCTCTTGTACGATATTTTCCGATACATTTGACACATCTTGGTTCCTTATTGCAGTACTTTTGTGTATGTCTATACGCTTGGCATTGATGACATTGTGGTATAAGCTTAGACCTTCTTAAAGGCTGTATAATCACTTTGCATCCTAAGATGTACTTAATTTGATATATTTTTTCGATTACCTCATCGGCATCGAAGGTTAACATATACATATTAAGAGGTGTTTGAATTGATGCATCAACAGCTTTAAAACCCAGTGATCAATTGTCTTTTCTATTTTACATGTGTAATGAAGATTTTTAGCCGAATTTTTGCGAATTAAGTAAACAATTTTTCTGACCAAAATGTTAAATTTTTTAGTAGAATGTAAAAAAACACTGGCTTTAATTTCCCTTCACAATCGTACGGCCAATAACGGTGAGAAAATTATGGACACATGAAGAAGCCGAAAAATCTGGAAAGATATCAGATTGTGACTATCGCAGTCCTTATACAACTTGCATTTGCAGGCTTTATATTTCTAAATTATAAATTTTTGATCGCCACAACCGCTAAAAGGTTGATAACCTCTACTATATAAAAATAATAATATGTCACATCATTTTACACACATCTCATTGATTTATTTATTAGTGAAAAGGCCGAAAAATAAATAAAAAAATGAATCTGTAATACTACATAAAACCAACAAAAATTTGAACTTAATTTTTAGGCATAAGTACTTTTAATACACACATGAATAAATATATAAAAAATAATTTAAAGAAAAGAAAAAAAAATTGTTTCTTGTCAAATTAATTAAATTAAATTAACGGAAATGATTTTCTTAACAAAATTTAACATTTCATCATGATCATTATTTATTAGACGAGAATTTTATTGAGATGATGTACATACATCTACGTGCATATACATGAAGCATAATTTTTGTTTTATTTTGTAGACTTTACACTGTACTTATATGTAGGTATACTACAATCATAATACTCGTATTAACAACATAGAAAAGCATGAGATATGTAACAACATAGAAGATGAAGTGTACTTATAGTTTTTCAGTTACTACTGTAGTAACAATATATGTATATATATTTACTCATATAAACTATATTATGTGTATTATATACGATCTTAAGTAGCACCCTGACTTCCTAATCAAATACAATAAATGTGCACACAATACGAATTTCTTATATGGTATGAATACAAAATGTATTAATAATTTTTTTTTTTTTTTAGAATTTTTTAAAGACTGACCAATACGATAGTATTTCATATTCATTCAAAAATGTAATGCAAATTTTAGTTAAATTTGAGCTTGGCAGCTCTTTAATTTCAAATCGCCATATGTGAAATTATATTCCTATAAACAAAATTATTTTACTATGTAAACAGTATTTGCTAATTATTGCGGTTTTCTAAATATTATGACTTTATTTAATTTCAATGAATTTTATAAAATTAATAACATTTGAAAAAATTGGCATCTATAGTGAAAGTCATTAAATTATTCCATGGAGGAATAATCTTGTTAAAACTCAATGTTTTGACCAATATTGTCATACAAATTTAAAAAATCCTGTTCGGAATTGAGCTACAATTAAAGTACAGCATTACACTTGCTTCTTTTCCCCTGGCTCAAAAATCAAACACTGGCTTTTTCTTTTTACTATCTCGTCAAATTCGTTAATGGGTCATCGCCGAACATAAGTAATTGGCTTTTTTTTAAAGAAATTATCATTTTTGATGTAAGTTTTTTTTGTTAAAATGCGACTCAAAAATTACCAATTTATGCCACAAATCGAAAATATTCAAAATCTAGAAAATGCATGATGGTTAGGCCATCAAAACTGATTAATTGGCTTAATTTTCCAACACTGTATTTTTGTTAGTTTTTAAATCCAAATCTTTCCTTTTCTTCACCCGTCATTATTAAATTTGATACATTTCGTTATTTTTGGTTAATGCAGATCTGTGTTAAAATAACAAAATCTAGTTTAAGATGATCGGTAGTTGAATTACGAAGAAATTTCGTAGTTTACGAAGAGCTTTGTAAAGTCATTCGTAAGGTGACATTAGGCCGGTTAGTGTTCTATCCACACGAACAAACACAAACTCGCAATTATCTTAATTTTTTAATGGAGCTAAAAAAATTGGAACTAGTCGATTTGCCAGAATCAACAGGGACTAAATTTTGCATCTGTGTGCGAAGCTGCGCCAGGTATTCGGTGGCTTTGGTCATAAACCAGGCCCATCGGGCTATATTTAAGATCTTCTTTGATGTATGATCTATAGTGCCCAGCAAAACGAAAGGTATTTCAGAGCTTCAATTCGAGTTATGCGAGCTCTAAGCGAACTTTTTAAAGTTTTATGGAAGCGCACTATCATTTGTATGCGGATGGTAAGCTGTAATCCGAATCTTGAGTGAACCTAAAACTTTGTTAGCTAAGTGAAGAGTTTAGACTCAAAATGGCTGCCTTACTCTTTCGTTATTTCAAAGGGTACACCAAATCTTGATAGATATTGCTCTATAAATGTCTTAGCTACGGTTGCAGCGATCACATCTGAAGTGCGGTATGACTCTGGCCAATGGGTTAACCTGTACACTATGGTTAATACGTATTGGTTGCCTTCTGATCGTGGAAGTGGTCCTATTAAATCCATGTGAATGTCCTGGAAGCGTGTTACTGAAAGCCAGAATTTACCATGCTCTGATTTATTATGTTGAATTATTTTTGCTTTCTGGCATGACAAACAGTTTGTAACCCAATTTTTCACACAAGATTCAAATTAGACCAAAAATAACGCGAAGCGAGAAGTTTTCGAAGCGAGAATGTATATCAAGTTTATACATGGTACTTTTGTTGGACGAGATTTATTGATTAGAGTTTTTAGTTCATCGTCCGTATATGTTGGTTAGGTTATGTTAGAGTGGCTGCTAACGCACATTTAGACCGGTGATGGTTCATTGTGATACCAAAGGATTCTACTTCCCTTTCACTTTCATTGGAACCATTCAGAGCCAGTTATGTAGCGTAAGATATCTCGAACATTGCAGATCTTGAGATCCATAAGGCCGTATAAACAATATTTGCCCAGTTGTTTGTACCTCCTGTAAGCTAGCGCCGGGCATGAGCAGAGGAAGTGGCTCACAGTCAGAGGAAGTGGCTCACACTCATCATTAGCCATTGACACAAGCCTCCTCGCTTGCTCCCCAATGAGGCAGTGTCCTGTGAGCACCCCCACGACTATACTAAAGTCAGGTCTACGTAGGGATAGTAGTGTTTTGGAGCGCTTCAAGTCTAGTTTCGGCCAGACTTGCTGTGCTACATGGCATGTTATGGTGTTATTCCACCTCTTCTGTGCCAAGGCTATCGCCTCATTTTTAAGCGCCATAAAAAGCGCTGCTATAGGCCTCCTTAGATTAGCCCTTTCCTGTTTCAATTAGAGAGTTGTACCTTTTCTTGCCAGTTCGTCAGCCCTGCAGTTCCCCAGAACATCCGAATGACCGGGGACCCAGACTATCTGGATATTGAAATGCTCACTCATCTCGTTAAGAGGCGGACGTCAGAGAAACTGATTCCAGCGACTTGATTGCCGCCTGACTGTCCACATATATTGTTATATCCCTTGTAGATATGACATTATGCATCAATCAAGTCAGCCCTCCCTCAATCGTTATCACCTCTGCCTGGTACACACTGCAGTGATCAGGAAGGCGAACGGATATATTCTAGACATTTCCACTCAAACACGGCAGAGGGATCTTCAGCCGTAGTTGCCGCTCTCTGCTTACCAAAGCTGTCGACAGGAAGAAGGTAAAGTATAGCCTCCAGAGCACGTGTAGGGGTTGCCCTCAGTGCCCCACTTATAAGCAAGCAGGCCATTCTTTGTACCTTCTCTAACATATTTTTATAAGTTTTCTTGTCTAGTGCTGGCCACCACGCACTCACATACATCAAAATCGGTCTGACTACAGCGGTGAAGAGCTAGTGTACCAGCTCTGGTTTTAGACTCCATCTCTTACTGACGGCGTTTCTACATGAGTACAGAGGTAGAAGGGTACCAAGGTAGACTTCTTTACTCTCTCTAAAATATTGAGCTTCCAATTTAGCCTACTATCCAAAATTATGCCCAGAAATCTTGCCTTATCAGTAAAGGCCAGTGCCTTGCCTTTTAAGGTAGGACGGGTGACTACCGGAATTTTCTATTTCCTGTTTTGGATGGATTTATACTCAGCCCATATTTGCTGGCCCACTTTGTAATGATTAAGAGCGCGTGTTGCATGACTTCCTTAATCGTGCTTAGGTACCTATCCGAGATCACGATCGCTATGTCATATGCATACACTATCACTTCTATTCCCTCCCTCTCCAGTTCCAAAAGTAATCCATTGATTACTATGTTCCAGAGAAGAGGTGATAGAACATCACCTTGCGGAGTTCCTCTAACTACTCGCCTCCTAATGGTGGATTGCCCTATCTCCGCGATAACAATCCTGCATTCTAGCATCTGATTTATCAACCTCCTTAAGGGGTAGTCCACATCTAAGAAAGACAGTCCTTCCTGAAATGCCTCCGTCCTGGCATTGTTAAAGGCGCCCTCTATATCGAGAAAGGCTACCACCATACAGTACTCTTTCGAGTGGATTGATTTCTCAATTCTTCGGCAAAGCGTTGAATGAAGCAATGATAATAATTGCTGAGTAATTCTAAATGTGGAACGCCAAAAACAGACTTGGTTGTCTTTATTTTGAAATCGTAATCATTAAGTCGTTGTAATACTTGTTGTATAAATAACAATTGTGTTCCTTCTCAGTTGTACGTGCCACTAAAATGTCGTCAATGACGACGAAAATAAAATTAAGATCTTTTAACACTTCATTTATGAAGCAAATATGAAGGTTTGAGCAGCATTCCGAAGACCAAAATACATTTGATTGTATTCGAATAGGCCAAATGGGGTGGTAACCGCCGTTTTAAGTACATCTTAGATTGTTACAGACGTCTAAGTACATCTTAGATTGTTTAAACGTCTTGAATTTGATTGTTATTATATCGTACGATGGTATGTTAACTGATTTCCTTTGATGTCGAGGTTAGTGTTTAGGTCGATGAGCTTATTATTTTTAATGTCGACTAATAAACCGAAACGCGATAGAAAATTTTACGAAGACCTATGTTTAGTGTTATAGGTTTTTATATGCCTAAACACACCACGGTCTTCAGTTTTATCCCCGCCGCTGGCTACAACGCCGTGGTCAATTGTGTGTTTAATCGTTGGGCTGACCACCTACAACGATTACCAATTGTAAACAAATGGTTTGAAAGATCTTGTAAAATATCTCAGTTAAGGGGCAACTTTGGCCTGTAATACTGTTGATTTTTATTTTTTTTATAATCATATAAATGTATCGATTACTGTTGAGATGCAAACAATTTAAATTTAAATATAGAGTATAAACTGCGGAATTCACCACCTCCGTAAGTTGACCTTTGTTGATTTCCAAAATCTTACGAAATTCAAAAAATCTTTATATAAAAATATTTTTACAAGTTGACCACCTCTACTGTAACTTGTATGTTGACTTCGAATATTATGTAATCTGCGCCTAAGTTGATCAAACAAAAACTGTATAATAATTGTATGAAATGAAATTGATTTTTTTAACTTTTTTTACCTTTAGTTAATTTTACAACTTAGTTAGGAATTACAACTTAAAGAATCAAAAGCATCTTAAAGCATCAAATAGATGGCTCGCAGGCTTCAAAATCCGAAGTAACATTAGCCAAAAATCCTTTTGTGGAGAAGAAAGTTAAGTAACGAATCTTGTAGTAGAAATGTTCAATGCAAAGTTTATGGCCATAGCCAAACGCGACGATATGGCTGATATTTTTAATGCAGACGAATGTGCTTTATGCTATATAATGATGCTAGACTTAAATCTAGTTGAGAAAGGTGATGTTTGTAAAAGCGGCACAAATTCAAAAGAGTTCCTTACATTTTATTGTGTTGAATCGTAGCACCGGCAAGAAATTTAAGCCACTTGTAATTGGTAAAATCGCGAAACCAATGGATTTTAAGGGGATTTATATTTATCATATTCCGGTAATAGTGATTGGATTAAATCTATCAACTTCCCAAATGCGAAGAACAAATAGAAACAATATATTAAGGGTTGATAACCTTCAGGCACTGCAATATTGGGCCATTTATCTAATTTAGAAAACAATTTTTGCCGCCAAATTCAACTAAAAAAATTACAGCCCATAGACCTTAGCCTCATAAAAAATGTTAAGTCACATGATCAAGAAAAATTTTACAGTATGCGATACAACAAAGCGATACCAATGAAGCAAGCTCGTTGGCAAAAAATATCGTCGTTCTCGACGCAGGTTTATGGATGTGTGAAGCGTAGGATAGTAACCGATATAAAAATATAAAATTGTTTTAAAAAGGCTCGATTTATTGAAAATCAACTAGAAAACGAAGCAGTAGATAGTTGTTTTTTAATGCTGGGTTGGATATAGCACTGAACGGAGTTTTGTTTGATAATTACATCGATATCGATAACGATATTCAAACATGTTCAATCCCTAATTAAACAAAAATAATTTAAGAGGGGGTACGAGAAATACGTCAAGGTGCCACTAACGAAATTTTGGCTGTAACAAGCGAATCAGACGAGGAATTTACAAATTTTACATATTTAAAATATTGAATGTAACTTTTATGTACAAATTAGATTTTAAAATAATTGATTAAACATTACAAATCAATTGAATTAACCGTTTTATGACAAATACGTCCGCTATCAAAATCTCTAGTTTCAAAGAGAAACAATTTTAACACTCGATTAAATCTTTAAATGTTTATTTAAATTGAGCAACTGTTCAGAAAATGTAATTATTATTCATGTTGGTTTTTCCCTAGTTGATACTATAATTTTCAATGAATTAGAGCATCATATTAGAGACAAAGAATTTCTTAATAACTAGCAATATTTGTTGCTGTATTATATATATTTTAATTAAATAATTTTATGAACAATTCAAACAACAAATAATCGTAAAATATTTATTTAAATTGAGCAAATGGTCAAAATTGGCTCATTATTAGTCAAATGACTATTTTTGTTTGAGATATATGGTTATGGTCCTTCTAATCAAATCAATCTGTAATTTTATTTTTTAATGTTAAAATTAAGCAACAATTTATCTATGTGTCCATCTTTAAAAACTAAAGTCCAATTTTTGCTCAATTTTCTAATTGAATTCGGTTCTTATAGATATTACTAATATACATGCGAAATTCACAGAAATATTTTTGTTTGATAACTATCACATAATTGCTCAATATGTTGATAAGGTTATTTGAGTTACGTGACGCCACTTAACCTACTTAATATGTCAAACTACTAGATAAAGCGTCAATAATTTTTATTTGGTAACTTCTATATTGAAGAAGACTGTAATTAATGCTTTTGGAGTCATACGACGAAAACCATTTTGAAAATTAACATTAGGAAGAT
Organism: Tipula confusa; assembly: GCA_963556175.1. Classification (NCBI taxonomy): domain Eukaryota; kingdom Metazoa; phylum Arthropoda; class Insecta; order Diptera; family Tipulidae; genus Tipula; species Tipula confusa. Next base: position 172,611,731 of record OY744476.1, on the reverse strand, counting down.
CAGAGGCAAGCAATTTTAGGTAATGCATTCAAGAACTACGGGCAAATTTGCAATGCAATAACTTTTTAGGTTTTATCAATTTATTTCTCTACATCAGCATGTATAGGTAATCGAGCATATAGGTAATTGAAATGAAAAGGTATTCACTATAGTTTTGAAACGTGGTTTATTAGAAATTAATTAAAACATTTTCTCTGCTAGTTTAGCACACAACTTCACTTGGATAATTACAAACACCTAAAATAGTATCATAAACCGAACCATTCGGACATTGAAATGGTATTGCTATAAAATCGTCACCACTTTTTAAACAGTAATAAAAAACTGAACAATCTTTAGGATCTCGAATATAACCAACTTTTTTACATAGTGCCCCACTTGAGTTTCCTTCGTTAGGTGTGCTTGTTACAGGTATTGTTGTTGTGGTGGTTGACTGGGTTGTTACTTGTGTAGTGTTAAGTGAACTAGAGGTGGTTGTAGAAGAACTGCTTCCTCCATTATTGCCACCTCCTAATTTTAGCACAATATTGATTACTGTGAGTAGTGGGAACTTTCCATCACCGCAAATATTTTTATAGTCATCGGTTTCAATTGACCAAATCATTACACCCCCAAGTTTCTTATCAACTGCATATTGTGACTTTATTTCAATCGATTTAACATCATCATATCCAACCCATTGATTACCATTATACACATACGGTGTTTTCTGTTCATCATCCCATACTTTAGTCCATCCACCAGCTTTTTGTTTCTCACAAATCTGTAAATATAAATTTTATTATTAGAATTTTTGTTGTATGGTTAAGGTTGAAAACCTACTTCGTTGTATCCCATAAACCCCATTTGCCCTGTGTACGGTCCGCCACTTCCACCATACGTAGCGGGTGCACCTAATGCATTGTTGGATACGCTGGAAAGGGTAAAAGTACGGCCATATGTGCCCATACCCAAAATAATTTTATCAGGATTAGCTCCAGCTTCGATCCAACCATTGATACAGTTATCAACGTTCAACAGCTTTGAATTTTCCGTTATATCAATTTTACTAGCATATAATGGAGCATTTTGACCCGTTCGACCATCCCATGATCCATGCAAGTCATAAGCCATCACATTAATCATATCAAGATATTGGTTCAGTTTTGGCACATCATATGACGTGGCATGATATGTTCTAGTTGCGGCAACCGCAGCAGTTAGTAACCATCCATTTTTATCGAAATGTTCACGCAATTCTTGCAATAGTATTATAAAAGTAGCACGATCAGATGTGGCACCACCACGCAGACCAGGATACTCCCAATCTAAATCAAAACCATCGTATCCATATTTTGCGATAAAATTGACAATCGAATCGACTAAAGTTTTACGTAACGCTGGATTGTTTACCACTGCTGAAAATCTTATTGATCCTTCATTATAACCCCCGATCGCCGCTAGTACTTTAAGCGACGGATTACGTGATCTTAAATCAGCAAATCGTTCGAGTGCTCGTAAATCAATTTCGTTCCATGGATCTAAAATGTTGATTGTTCCATCGGTGTTTAAGCCCAAAAAGGTGAATATAGCGTGTGTGCATAGGTCTGTATCGATGTCATCGACTTCAAATTTTCCATTTCCTCTGCGATATGTGGCCCAACTACCGTAGTAACATACGACTTTATCTAAAGTTAAATAGTTTAATAAACGAGATATCACTATGATAAAAAAAAAAATTAAAACGAAATTTACCTGTTGCTGCAAACGTCATTGCAGCAAATGAGGCCAAAGTGCCAAATGCTAAAATTTTTTTCATTTTTTTTTGCACCGTATTTTAAACTTTATCGAATTGGATTGAATGAAGTACTAAATCTGGGTTTTTATATTTATATACTAAATAATCGAAGTTGCAATTAATTGCAATGCTCGTGACGACTATAATGTGTCATAAATTTGTATCATACTATTTCTTATCTTGTGTGCACACCATAAAAATATCGACATTTCTAATTAAAAACTTTAAGTTTTCTTTTATAATAAAAATTCTTTGATACGAAAAGTGGTACAAAAACGAAATATACTTGCTGCAATATATTTTTTAACCTATAAAATTAAAATCACACTGTTATATAGTTTAAACAGGAAAACTCAACCTTTTGAATTTTAATTAACATTTGACTAAGTCGTGAATCATGCTAGTTGTGATGGCATCTTTAAATTTTGTTAATATGTCGTATGCCCTTGTGGAGTTTGTTTCTCCAATTAGAAACATAGGGCTCTTAAGAGTTGAACCTACTTACTCTGGTTGGGGACTAGTTTGTTTACATATTTCCACTTGTATAACTTTTCTCTCCCTTGTGGGGTTTAGTCGAATAGCATTCTTGTTATATTATTTCATGATTTTCTTCATTGCATGTCTAGTTAGTCTTTATGTCGTGCTTGTCTTTAAATCTGTCTGGAAAATGTTGTAAATCTGGAGGCCGATTCGGCTTCGAGCGTTGTAAATTTCTAAAAATTGAACCATTTAAAATTGTAGATTGAATTACCGATCTGTCTTACTTGTTTCCAATACTGTGTATATTTAAATAAAATCTAATTGTTACATCGGATAAGGGCTCTATTAGGAAAATATTCTATACAGTAACTATAGCCGCTACTTATTTTTTTTTAATAAAACGGAAAACCTTTAAAAGTTGCATATTTATTTGTTTTGTATGTTTAAGAACAACTGAAATATCTCGTTTCTGAGGCTTGAAAATAAAAATAAAAGAGTGTAGGATATAAGTTCGTGATTAATCTTTGACGCGTGTGTAATTATGCTTAAAGGAAAGTCCTTAGATATAGACGAAAATAGTCAAAACTTGTACTTTAAAGAAAGACGATAATATCCGCCAAATTAAAGCTAAAATTAGATAAATTTCAACCGTTGTGCATAATTAGAGAATTTTTGAGTTCTATACACTGTATTGCGTCGATTAGTAAAATAAAACCGGTGTAACAGCCAGCAAAGCATCATTCTATCGTATATGATACAGTCATAAATCGCCGTTAAATGAAATACGCAGTGACCAGCGTGTTTGCTTTGCAAAACAATCCATGAGATAGGACAGACAGTGACAAAAGGCTGACTTTTCCGATTGAAAAAAAAATTACTTTGGACGGGCCAGATTGATAAACTATTATTTTTATGACCTAAGAAAAAAGGAAATTAGTTTTAGCAAACGGTACAGTAAAGAGGTGGTGTAATAGTGTAGGGGCAGTGTCTTTTTTTAGAATAGTTAATTTAGACTTTTAGACAGTAAAAATGTCAGCCAATTCTACTTCCGATATAGATACCTCCGCGATAATCAAAACGTGGATTTAAAATGCAGTACTATTGCCTTTGCTACCTTATTCACCCAATACTTAAATATAATTGAAAAGATTTGGAGATGGAAAGTCTACGAAGAAGGAGGGCAGTTCAAGAATAAGGAAAAATTTATTTAAGCCATAAAATCAAACTGTGTCCAAATTTCCCTCGATAATAATTAAAATTAAATAGTGTAACGGATCAAGGTGCAATTCCCATAAGTGTCATTAAAACGACACCATTGAGATCCGCCCCCTATGGCGTTAACAGAAATCTTCTAGCAGAAGCCTTGCTGCGGTATGATAGCCGGCTAGAGCTCAGGGTGGGGCGTGGGGTTTGCAAGGCATGCTTAGAAGCTGGAATAACCGCAGGAAAGGATTAGAAGATAGGAAGGCGGGGTCACTTGAACAAGTCGGCACGCAACCAGACTTGCAACCATCACATCACGAAAAAAAAATTAACAAAAATAAAATGTTCATATTATCACAATTACTTTAATACAATTAAATAAATAAACGGTAAAAAAACACTAAAACTAAACAAGTTTGAGAAAAAAACGAAAACTTAAATAATTTAACAAAATAAAATAAAATTAATTCTAAATTAATTTGACAACAAAATTACAGTTCTTAACTAACACTTATTTTACACGCACACAAACAAAAAAATAATAATATTATAAATAAAATAAAAACATTTAACTTAACTAAATTTTCGCCCTTTTTGTCTCGTCCATTATCGTAGTTGTCCACAAGAATATGACGAAAAACATGGCCTTGTTTTTCTTCTTTCTCCTCATGTTTGTTTCCAAGCACCACGGAATTATTCTTAATTTTAAACTTGTTTCGTTTGGTTGAAAATATTGTACGTCTATACAAACATGGAAACCATCAACGTTGGATTTTGATATTTTCGATGCTTTATCACTCGTTTCGTTGCGGTGCTGCTTTATAAATTCGAGCTCATCAAGCTAAGGTTGACGATGTATAAAAATTAAAATGGTTTTGGTTAACATTTATAGCCGAATGCAATTTCCAATGGATCGTCGACGATCACGATGATTCCAATAAGATTGGGAGCAACCACATTTTTTATTAATTGATAATTTTTCTCAACAAATCACCGTTTGACAATCAATTCATAAAATTTTATTTCTACTTTTATTTTTATTACATTTTTATTTTAAAATATTAATTTTTCTCAAAATATGTACTATCACTCTTTTCGAATTACACAAAAACACGCTTTATATACCCACTCATTACCCGTTACTTATTTTGTAAACAAACAATGTAGGGGCAATGAGCAGGTATACAACATAAAAAAAATAAATTTTAAAATAATTTAAACAAAAAAAAATTTTGGGGTGGACACAGAAATAAATTTAACACAGGGGAACGAGCACAACAAGTCGCTCGTTACAATAGTAAAAAAAAGATACGAAATTTGTTAATTTTAACGGATTGTTCAGCTGTTCTTAAACAAGTTAGATAATTAAAATTTAAAGTACAATTTTTTAAAGTACACTCCATTTTGCAAGTATTGGCGGCCAATAGTTAGTAAATTTTTATGGGGTAGGGAAAGCAAAGGTATATCAGTAATAACAGAATTGGTATGGTTTCGAGGAAGCCAATATTCAAACTACTGTTAGCATAAGATAATCACAATTTTACTGAACTGCTTTGCATTCTGTCATCTCTTCTCAGCAACTCCAATTCATCTGAAATCTGCAAAGGTTCCCTGAAAACAAAATCTATTAATGAACTAGTTTCTCTTAGCCATAGGCTGTAATAAATTGAATTGTTTTCATCTGAAATTATAAATTAATTTATTCATAATATAATAACATAATTATTAATAACATAATAATATAATTTCTGCAAACCGTAAGTTTTAATAAATTAGATTAGTTTTTGCATTAAATTTACATTAAATTAATTTATTACATAATTAAAAATATAAAATTATAAAAATTATAACATAAATTAGATTTTAAAATAATTGATCAAACGTTACAAATCAATTGAATTAACTGTTTTATGACAAATACGTCATATAATCGCACGAAAATCTAATTTATATACGCTTTATTTGACACAAAACTTTAAAATTAATACAAATTAGATTTTAATTACAAATCAATACCATTTTTAGCTTCTTTACATTTTACAAAAAATGTAAAAAAAAAGTTTTTGTAAAAAAAAAGCTAGTTTCTTGAATTTTGGTATGTATATAGATGCTGTTGAGAATAGCCCAAAGCCGCAAAGGTTATGTCGAAAGCTGGTCGGGTTCGCGAATTATATCAATTCAAAGTTTAAACGTGATTTTACACACAATACATACAATTTTTTATGCTACAGTAATACTTTGCATGACGTGATTTTTATTATATTATATTACTTATACATTACAAAGTAGATCAGCTTATATCATCGTCTTTACTTACTAAAGATTACTGATTGTATAAATAATAAAATAAAATAATAAGTTTATAAAATAATATAATTAAATTAATATCGCTATAGTATTTAACGCAACATACTGTGCAATAAATTTTTCGCGTAAACTGATTTATTGCTATAATAATATTGTAAACAAACAAAAATGGTCTGGGCTGCTTTTCTCGTAGTAAATACAAAAACAAAAAAAGTAACAAAGTGTTTAGTTTTCAGATTTTTTTATTTTATTTAAATAGATAGTCTTGGGGCACTATTTCACAATCGCGTTTCACTCATGTGATAGAGTATTGAACTGCAATGATGACGTACGATAGTTTGATATTTTTATATACAATAATAAGATCATATGAACGTGCAGACTTCCTCGGTGCTGAAACTCGACCCTGTAATAATAATGCGCTAGTTTCCGATTTCCGAAAGGACCTAGAGGGCAATTGAATGTCTTCATCAGAGCGTTAAATCTGTTGTTAAAATAACGCGAACATGTTATCGGGTCACGTTGAATTAGAACAGCTCGATCGTTGCTTTGCATTTGTTCTGCTTGTGCAATTGTGATAGTTTCCTTATCTAGCACTTTTTTTTTAAATAACAATTAGGTCTAGCCATTTGCACTCGGCTGCTCTAATAGTTATGAAAAGGTTAGGCAAACCGAACTAACGGACGCACTTTGAATCCTTCTTGACGCCAATGATGGCTCAAACTGCGGACACCTTGCAATACTCGGGAGGCATTATCCTGTCGGACGAGATTATCTACAAATTCACTGAGTGCGATTTGCTGAGCCGTGATTGCGGGTCATTATTGCGTCGTTTAAACATATTGATCGGTTGCTAACGATTCGTTGAATTTCCAAAATCTTAGCCATACAAAGCACAAAGTCAGCATTTTCAGCAACTCGTCTGTCGTAGCAACGAGCAATCGATTTTACCAGATCCGATCGGCTGAGTTCTTTTCCATTGTGAACTGGTTTGAGTCGCTATCCACCAAATATTTGTGGAAAAGCTAGATAAGGCGAGAATCTCTTATCGAAGAGAATCGTCACCGGTTGATTTCCAGGAGCTGCAGCAAGACGAATCCCTTCTTGCCCCGTAATTAGTGATTTTGTCACACCAGGATTGATATAAATAGTGCTATCTTCATGGTTGGCATCTCTTTCTTCCATTTGTAAGTCACCTTCCCTGTTATTTTCGAGCTGACCTAACATTTCCTCTACCTGTGTAACCCATTGTGGCGTAATTTGTATACCGAACTTTTGATAAAGAGGAGTCTCTGACAGAATTATTGTTGCGGCCAGAACTTGATTAGGTCGAATAGTGCCTGCTGTATAGTTATGTGCGACATGCATCTGACGAGCAAGTCGAATATGTACAACGTCGTCTTGATGAGGCATTCGAGGTAAAGCGCTGACCGTGTTATCTTACTTGTACAGGGACGTTAACAATACTCCCTTTAGTCCGAAACTGCCCGTGGACTCCATAAACAGGCCAAATCTTTTGGAAAATATGGCGTGCTGCAACGAGTCGTGAGTCGAGCTTAGTTAATTCTGCAACTTCAGCAGGCACTGGTGGAAACTTTATGTATAGAGCGCTTGAATCACAAATTTCCGTAACAATTATACACTTCCGTAATGTGACGAAAATGTATAGAAGGTTATATGATAAGCAGCCCTTTCATTGTTAGATTAAGAAAGAAATCCGAAATGCTGCGAAGCAGCCCTGGGGTAGGGGAGCGCAAGCGCCCAGGGGCAGAGCCCCTTGTTTATTTTTTATTTAATAAATAATTTTATTAATTTTTTAAATTACAAAAAATAAAAGAGATACTAGTGGGTTTGGTGTCCTTTAAAAGCTAATCGGTCATTCTTAAATATAACAAGAAATTTGGAAAACATAAAATAATAAACAAGCAACATAAATTATTTACATAAAATAATTAAAATAAAAATAATAAATAATTACACATATATTATATAAAACAGTAAAAAATAATTAAGAAAAATTACTTTAAATTATAAATCTATATAATATATATTATACATGATTGTCTACCGAAACAATGACGTAAAATCGTGACATCCCAAAATTATTTTATATTTCTCTTAGCTAACTTTCAATCGTAATTCTAATGATAATCAACGGCTTTACAATCCGCCCACTATCCACGATCATGTTGGTGCGGTTTTTGTAATGGATCATGATGGATACTTAATAGGACACAGAAAAGCTTTTACATTAATGGCCCGGGGGTGGTTAGTAAAACACACCTTTCTACAATCTTTAATTCCATTGAAATTCCGGATGAATATTTGACAACCAACGTGATTGAAGACATATTTGGACAAAGTTTTACAGCTAACGACGTAATAAATTTGATCAAGCGGGCCATACTTACACCGAAAAATGAGAATGTTCGTTTACTAAATGAACAAGTCCTAAAAAGACTCATAGGAGAAACCACTGTTTGCAAGGCCATCGATTGCGTTAAATGATAAGGGCGAGGAAGATCCTGATCAACAAATTAATTTTCCTGTAGAATTTTTGAATAGTTTGAATACAGCTGGCCTTCCCCCATTCCAACTAAACTCTAGACGTGGATCACTTGTTATAATCTTGGGAAATTTATCAATAAACAAAGAACTGTGCAGTGATACTCACTTGATTTTTAAGAAATGCGAACAAATGCAATCAAAGTAGAAGTAATAACGGGCTCACAAACAGGAACTTTTCATTTCATTCCTAGGGTATCTCTCGATACATCTAATGATCTCTCTTTGCCTTTTAGTTTTTGTCGTCACCAATTTCCACTGCCCACTCCTTGGTCCATCACAATTAGTAAGGCACAAGGTCAAATTTTTGAAAAAGGCTAAGCTTCCAAATGCTTACTAGGGGTTCTTGCTTTAGAATTCCTTAGCCGCCACATCACAACAGATGGCATAAAACCCTCGCCACGGCGAGGAGAAGCCATTAAAAAGTTATTGCCTCCAAAATCCGTCAGGAAAATTCAACAATTTGTTAGATTGGTAAAATTCATGCCAAATTGTTGTTTCCAATTCATGCACAACTGGCAAAACTAAATAAAATGCCAAAAACTCAAAAGAATTGTTCATGACCAGAATACTGAATTTGTTAAAATAAAGAGTGGCCGGGAGAAAAACGGGAAGATTTGTGATACCATTGAGCAGATTTGAACATATTCATATGAACGTAGTCAGTCCTCTTGCGCACCATCAGAGAATAATCGGTACATACTTACTATTGTTGATAGATTTACCCGATGGCCTGAAACATACCCTCTTTAAGAAAGCACCGCTACCACTATTGCTTAAACTTTTGTCGAGCAATACATCTGAAGATTTGGAATACCTCTTGAAATAACGATAGATCAATAGGTAGCCCCTAGAGAAAGCTTTGAGACTCAAATCTTCTTTGATTTAACGCTTATACGAGGCGCACTCAGAATTCGTACCACAAGCTAATGCTAAGGTTAAAAATTTCATAGACAACTAAATGCTTTGCGAAAAGCTCACTGTATCACCATACACTGGAAGCGCTGAGTTACCCGTTGTAATGTTTGGTATACGAACATCTATAAATTTAACAGTTATCACCAGCAGAACTAGTTTATGGACAAGCCTTACGGCTTCCAGGAGAGTTTTTCGTAACCAGTACTAAAACGAGTCACAACCCATCACACCTTGCAGTAAAACTTCGTGCGAATATGCGCAACTTAATACATACTGACACTCGCCAGTTATCTACTGCTTCTGAATTTATTCCAAAAGATTTAGAATTATGCGAGCACGTTTTTCTACGTATCGATAGAGTATTTCGGAAACAGTTTCTGTGCATGAAACTAAAGAATAGTCATGTTTCCGTAAACAGATTAAACCTAGTTTATGGTAACCTAGCTCCCACTAAAATTAATACGTGGGGTCCTTATTTGAAGAGGAGGTGTGTGATGACTTTTCATACATTACATGTGAATAGTAATATAATCACATTATATTACTATTACATAGAACTGCAATAAATTGCAATACATATAGAATATTTCCAAAAAGTGCGGACAATATAAAAATGCTAGAGCTAGCAAAATCAGACTGACTTATATATGAAAATATACGTTCGTACTCCCGACCTGATCTAGCTACCGGTAATGAGGAAGAATGATGTACTTTGCGATCGCACATGATCTCAACGTATCTAGCATTTTCTTTCCTCAATAAATATTTCACTTGGAAATGTTGACATTTCCAAGTGAAATATTTCATTTCGCGAAAGACGTACAATAGTCAAATTGACCATGTTCTAATTTTGAAGAGGTGGTTTCGGGTCATCCAAGATATGAGATCATATCGGTCAGCTACAAATCCACAGACAGTGATCACCAATTGATCAATGTAAAGCTATACGATGGTAGTTTTTGTACAAGTCAGGAATCACGCAGGAAAACTAACGTTACATTGCACCTCTTTGTCATGTGACTGCCTCATCCTGATGAGATCTTTCATACTCATCCTGATGTCTATAAAGGATGGCTGATGACATTTGAGAGAAAAATCATGCGCTTTATATATGTGGTCTAAACGCGACCATGGCTACACTTGATGGATAGTTATAAGTGAACCTGTATTCGGGTTTCATTTCTCAAACACTAATCTTAAACTAACAATCATATATGAATATAGATAGTTACAGTTAAATTTTATATTTCAAGGATTAATCAAAATTTAAATTTTGTAATAGTTTTTACAATAAGGAAACAAAGCTTAGCACTTAACTGCATTTGCATAATTACAACTACCTGCCGCAGTATCGTAAACCAAATTAGATGGACATTTCATTTGAAGTGGGTTGAACCCTGATCCTGCTTTTGGTTGACAGTAATAATAGATGCTACAATTAACAGGATCTCTTACGTAGCCAACTTTCTGGCATAGATCGTTGTTTGAAGAAGGTGTGTTGATTTTTTTTGTGGTAGTTGTATGAACTGTGGTAGCTGATGGTTTGGCAGTTGTTAATGGTGATGCAGTGGTTAATGGTTTTTCGGTGGTTATTGGCTTGGAAGTGGCTGTTGTACTGACTTTTGTTGTAGTTGACGTAGTAGTTGGATTTCCACTAGCTCCTTTCAGTACTTTATTGATGGTTGCAAGTAATGGGAACTTACCTCCACCACAACTATTTTTATGATCATCGGTTTCAATTGACCAAATCATGGCACCTCCTAGTTTTTTGTCAACTACATATTGGGACTTGATTTCGATGGATTTAACATCATCATATCCAACCCATTGATTTCCATTATACATATATGGCGTTTTTTGTTCATCATCCCACACTTTGGTCCATCCACCAGCATTTTGTTTTTCACAAATCTAATTATACAGTATTTTATAGCATTAATCAGTTATGTATTTTAATAATTGTTGAAGACTTACTTCGTTGTAGCCTAAGAATCCTGATTGAACCGTATATGGTCCTGGATTTCCACCACTTACTGTTGGTGCACCTAATGCTTTGTTCGATGAGCTAGAAAGTGTAAAAGTAATTCCATATGTTGCCATACCCAAAACAATTTTTTCTGGTTTAGCTCCTGCTGCGATCCAACTGTTCACAACATTATCAACGTTCAATAGTTTGCTATAGTCAGTTGTATCAATTTTGCTCGCGTACAATGGTGCATTTTGACCGGTTCGGCCGTCCCAGGAACCATGCAAATCATAAGCCATAATATTAATCATATCCAGATATTGACTAAGTTTTGGCACATCATATGACGTAGCGTGATATGATTTACTGGCCGCAACCGCAGCAGTTAATAACCAACCATTTTCATCGAAACGTTCACGCAACTCTTTCAATAGCGTTACAAATGCAGTACGATCAGACGCAAGACCACCACGTTGTCCAGGATATTCCCAATCCAAATCGAAACCATCATAACCATATTTAGCAACGAAATTTACAATCGAATTAACAAAAGTTTTCCGGAGCGTAGGATTGTTCACCACATTAGAATATTTGGTTGAACCTTCGTTAAAACCACCAATCGCGGCCAATACTTTAAGCGATGGATTACGCGATTTTAATTTTGCAAATCGTTCGATTGCTCGTAGTTCAATTTCATTTTTCGGATCTAAAATTTTAATTGTTCCGTCGGTGTTCAATCCCACAAAGGTAAATATGATATGGGTACACAAATCAGTACTGATATCTTCGACATCGAATTTACCATTTCCCCAACGATAAACGGCCCAACTTCCAAAGTAACAGACAACCTTATCTATAGAATTAAAACGTTTATATATAGCATTAGGTTATATCATACAATAATATAGTAAAAATGTGATTTACCTGTTGCTGCAACCGAAACTGCAGCAAATGAAGCCAAAGTGGCCAAAATTAAAATTCCTTTCATTATTCGTGAACTACTCTGCATATATTTTTTTGTATTATATTGTCGTAAACTGTTGAATTGAAATGAATGATTTTCACATGTCGACTCGGTTATTTATACATCGAAAATCTACGGTAATTTTATTTTAACGGCGGGTAAATCATAAAATTGTAATTCGAAGTTCTTATCGTAATCGTGCATATAATTTTTTTTTTAGTTTTCATTAAAATTATATTTTTTGGCATATTTTTTATGGTTTATTACTTCCTGCGTGATTTGTCATTTGAAATTAGTGTTTTTCAGAATTATAGTTAATCAGAATCATATGTGTCTCATGCGTGTTGTTCTTACAACATAGGTGATTGAATCAATATGTCGAGAAAGTATGATTTTCACGAACATTGATATTTGAACTCAGACTTTTTTAATTAGCAACATCTGCGTTTCCCAACTGGGGTTCTATTTAGTTTTGGCATGGCTAGTAAGAATTTCTCTATGCACATCTTTGCAGTCTATATTTGACAAAATAAGTCAATCAGAGAAGTTTTCTTGTCAAGTAAAATAAGTCATTGCTGTTAACACGGAGGTTTCGATTATGGTCCAGAATGGTTTAGGCCTAGGTCTGAAGATATGAAATGGGCTCATTGCTGAATTGTTTGACTCTAAAACCTTCAGTCTTTTACCGTTCATGTTTTTTCGCTTTTACTTCCACTTTTCATGCTTTATTAGATGCCTGAGCAACTAATTAAAGATTTCAATGCCTTCTATAAAGCATTCACATTATCAGGATGCTGATTGGTTTCCACAATGCTAATCACGGTTCATTTGTGGCAGTTCCAATTTTTCTGTTTGCTGTAACAAGAATTTTTTATGGATGTCGGTCCTTAGTCCCTACGTTTACTCGCCTGCTATGGCAGGCTAAGGATACTGTGGTACTATAGTTAGGATATACTTAATGCGACCCGCGAGTGTCTTCCTGCCCAATTGACCCTAAGATTCGCCCATAAGTTATAAATAATATTATAAATAATAATATTCGGTTTTTTACAGGCTATTGCTGATCCGTACCGCGTATCAACATTCTGATTTCATTGGATTCGAACCCGAGCTTGTTTTCGTATTATTCTAGACAACACGAAGAAGACAAGTTGTTCTCTACCCCGAGTAGCCATCGTCGCTGACAGCGATCTCGGCGCCTGTCAAATGAAGGCTCTTCTCTCAGAGATCACTGAACCATTCGTTTCGGATCGGCTCGTAGAATGTGACGGAGCCAGCGTACTTGCCACCCTTTTATTTCATTAACAAGATCAGGAATTTGAGTCATAGTCTCTAAAACCAGTGACCATATTTTTTTTTTGACTCATTGATTTTGATACCAACGGAAGCCGAGAATCGTACAAGTGAATCCAGTAGTTCTTTAACATTGTTGCCGTTCAGTCTAATTACACAGATATCATCTGCATAAGCCAAAACCTGGTTGGACTAACGGTACAAGTTGTTGTTCTGAGGTGTTTTACTTTTAAGAAAGATAAATTCTAACATGAGATTAAAGAGTATCGGAGACAGAGTATCTTCTGCTGTATACCAGAGCTAACTCCAAAAAGATAGCTTGTTCTCAACTTTGACACAACATTGTGACTGCATTACATATTTTCAGGTATTCCCAGCCATTGCAAAGCAAACCATTGCAAAGCAATCCGATCGATTGAGTCATAGGCTTATTGGAAATCTAAGAACACCTTACGTACGTCACGAGATGTTTTGTAATATTTAGAAAGAATCATTCTTACCAAAAAACTTGATCAGTGACTGGGCGATTCGAACGAAATCCTCCATGGGACTACCAAGGCCAAGGACCTACAACATCCTCTACCAGGGGAGTGATTATCTCCAATACTATGTAAGACCCAGTAATTTGTATACAAAGTATCCCCTCCGAATGGCAATTCTCGTAGGATGGGTCCTCTATCCACATCTACGCAGTCTCTTTTTGGCAACTATCAAACACAGCCTTTGACACTTGTTGAACAATGTATAAATCAGAGAAATGCTCCTTTCAAGTGTCAAGCACTGCATCGATGTTAACATAGAGGTATCCATTCTGGCCCCAAATGGTGATAGACTTAGGTCTAAAGGTATGCTGCAGTTCATTAGAACTGCGCTAATTGCTGAGTTGCTGTACTTTTAAGACTTCAGCGTTCCACCATTTACGTTTTTTCCGTCTACCAATTCGCTTGGTGGTTTTCCTAGCAAGGACCGCTTTGTTCTTCCGTGCAATTGTAAAACACATTCGCGCTTCTTTAATTTTTACCATACCTAGAGTCGCCTGGGTAGAACTGACTACCGAAGTTTTCAATACCTCCCACAGAGCACCCTTACAGAACCCTGTAACTCTCGGTAGCTCTCTGTACCTCCCAAAGAGCGCTCCCCGTGGTTGGGAGACACATATAATGTTTCGTAAAATACTAATAAATCAGCATGCTATCCTTATAATTCCACCACACCATTCTTGACTTGTTGTAGGAGGTGACTAAACGAAGGGTGGATTGCTGGGCTGACTATTCGCATCCGTAAAATAACTCTATATTAAAAATATCAACAAAAAGAAAAATGAGTACCGCCAAAATTTTAACCGACCCCCACTTACGTTTCACATCTAGCACGTTAGACATCTAGAACGTAGAGGTAATTGGTGAAACCTTTGTGCATTACTAGTGCATCAGTAGTGTGCATTTTGTTTAATTAAAAAACATTAAGATGAAAATGGGCCTCGTTTCTCATCCAGTAGGCACCTGACAAAGATCTTATACCTTGAATCTTTTAAGGATACTTATGAAGTTATTGCTTCAAAATTATAATATAATAGTATATTAATAATAATAATAATATAATAATATAATAATATAATAATATAATAATATAATAATATAATAATATAATAATATAATAATATAATAATATAATAATATAATAATATAATAATATAATAATATAATAATATAATAATATAATAATATAATAATATAATAATATAATAATATAATAATATAATAATATAATAATATAATAATATAATAATATAATAATATAATAATATAATAATATAATAATATAATAATATAATAATATAATAATATAATAATATAATAATATAATAATATAATAATATAATAATATAATAATATAATAATATAATAATATAATAATATAATAATATAATAATATAATAATATAATAATATAATAATATAATAATATAATAATATAATAATATAATAATATAATAATATAATAATATAATAATATAATAATATAATAATATAATAATATAATAATATAATAATATAATAATATAATAATATAATAATATAATAATATAATAATATAATAATATAATAATATAATAATATAATAATATAATAATATAATAATATAATAATATAATAATATAATAATATAATAATATAATAATATAATAATATAATAATATAATAATATAATAATATAATAATATAATAATATAATAATATAATAATATAATAATATAATAATATAATAATATAATAATATAATAATATAATAATATAATAATATAATAATATAATAATATAATAATATAATAATATAATAATATAATAATATAATAATATAATAATATAATAATATAATAATATAATAATATAATAATATAATAATATAATAATATAATAATATAATAATATAATAATATAATAATATAATAATATAATAATATAATAATATAATAATATAATAATATAATAATATAATAATATAATAATATAATAATATAATAATATAATAATATAATAATATAATAATATAATAATATAATAATATAATAATATAATAATATAATAATATAATAATATAATAATATAATAATATAATAATATAATAATATAATAATATAATAATATAATAATATAATAATATAATAATATAATAATATAATAATATAATAATATAATAATATAATAATATAATAATATAATAATATAATAATATAATAATATAATAATATAATAATATAATAATATAATAATATAATAATATAATAATATAATAATATAATAATATAATAATATAATAATATAATAATATAATAATATAATAATATAATAATATAATAATATAATAATATAATAATATAATAATATAATAATATAATAATATAATAATATAATAATATAATAATATAATAATATAATAATATAATAATATAATAATATAATAATATAATAATATAATAATATAATAATATAATAATATAATAATATAATAATATAATAATATAATAATATAATAATATAATAATATAATAATATAATAATATAATAATATAATAATATAATAATATAATAATATAATAATATAATAATATAATAATATAATAATATAATAATATAATAATATAATAATATAATAATATAATAATATAATAATATAATAATATAATAATATAATAATATAATAATATAATAATATAATAATATAATAATATAATAATATAATAATATAATAATATAATAATATAATAATATAATAATATAATAATATAATAATATAATAATATAATAATATAATAATATAATAATATAATAATATAATAATATAATAATATAATAATATAATAATATAATAATATAATAATATAATAATATAATAATATAATAATATAATAATATAATAATATAATAATATAATAATATAATAATATAATAATATAATAATATAATAATATAATAATATAATAATATAATAATATAATAATATAATAATATAATAATATAATAATATAATAATATAATAATATAATAATATAATAATATAATAATATAATAATATAATAATATAATAATATAATAATATAATAATATAATAATATAATAATATAATAATATAATAATATAATAATATAATAATATAATAATATAATAATATAATAATATAATAATATAATAATATAATAATATAATAATATAATAATATAATAATATAATAATATAATAATATAATAATATAATAATATAATAATATAATAATATAATAATATAATAATATAATAATATAATAATATAATAATATAATAATATAATAATATAATAATATAATAATATAATAATATAATAATATAATAATATAATAATATAATAATATAATAATATAATAATATAATAATATAATAATATAATAATATAATAATATAATAATATAATAATATAATAATATAATAATATAATAATATAATAATATAATAATATAATAATATAATAATATAATAATATAATAATATAATAATATAATAATATAATAATATAATAATATAATAATATAATAATATAATAATATAATAATATAATAATATAATAATATAATAATATAATAATATAATAATATAATAATATAATAATATAATAATATAATAATATAATAATATAATAATATAATAATATAATAATATAATAATATAATAATATAATAATATAATAATATAATAATATAATAATATAATAATATAATAATATAATAATATAATAATATAATAATATAATAATATAATAATATAATAATATAATAATATAATAATATAATAATATAATAATATAATAATATAATAATATAATAATATAATAATATAATAATATAATAATATAATAATATAATAATATAATAATATAATAATATAATAATATAATAATATAATAATATAATAATATAATAATATAATAATATAATAATATAATAATATAATAATATAATAATATAATAATATAATAATATAATAATATAATAATATAATAATATAATAATATAATAATATAATAATATAATAATATAATAATATAATAATATAATAATATAATAATATAATAATATAATAATATAATAATATAATAATATAATAATATAATAATATAATAATATAATAATATAATAATATAATAATATAATAATATAATAATATAATAATATAATAATATAATAATATAATAATATAATAATATAATAATATAATAATATAATAATATAATAATATAATAATATAATAATATAATAATATAATAATATAATAATATAATAATATAATAATATAATAATATAATAATATAATAATATAATAATATAATAATATAATAATATAATAATATAATAATATAATAATATAATAATATAATAATATAATAATATAATAATATAATAATATAATAATATAATAATATAATAATATAATAATATAATAATATAATAATATAATAATATAATAATATAATAATATAATAATATAATAATATAATAATATAATAATATAATAATATAATAATATAATAATATAATAATATAATAATATAATAATATAATAATATAATAATATAATAATATAATAATATAATAATATAATAATATAATAATATAATAATATAATAATATAATAATATAATAATATAATAATATAATAATATAATAATATAATAATATAATAATATAATAATATAATAATATAATAATATAATAATATAATAATATAATAATATAATAATATAATAATATAATAATATAATAATATAATAATATAATAATATAATAATATAATAATATAATAATATAATAATATAATAATATAATAATATAATAATATAATAATATAATAATATAATAATATAATAATATAATAATATAATAATATAATAATATAATAATATAATAATATAATAATATAATAATATAATAATATAATAATATAATAATATAATAATATAATAATATAATAATATAATAATATAATAATATAATAATATAATAATATAATAATATAATAATATAATAATATAATAATATAATAATATAATAATATAATAATATAATAATATAATAATATAATAATATAATAATATAATAACAATAGCGAAACCATAAGCGACAAAGCATGTTGATCGCTTTTTGGCATAAAAACACAACAAAAATAAATCGAGCTAAGAACGAAATAATTATCATTGTATACAGAATACCATATTGGTACTGAACATACATTAATACTAATCTATCTCTAAACAGCTCTACAATTCACTTAAAACCAATACAAAATGCACTTTCAAAAGAAAAGCCGCACAAGCCGCACAAGCTGCACTGACTGCACATCTCCAAGCGTCGGTACGTGGTGCAATTATAGGGGATCAAAAATAAGCAAAAACTCAATAATGGTGAGCGTCTCAAAAACTGAAAAACTTTCTCCCTCTTCCTTTCTCTCTTTCTTTTCTTTTCCTTTCATTTCTTTACCCTTCTATATAAAAAAACAGTTGCTGCCAATATAAATGCGGTGAACAATCCTCTTCCTTCCCAGTGCGATTAACGAAGTGTGTGTGTGTGTAACTCTCAATCACTTCATTTAAAACTACTTCCTCCTCTACACGAGATGGTCAGACCACACAACGCAAAGTCAAACCCGAATAAACCTCTGTTTCTCTTTCCGCCTCTTCACCCCTTCCACCTCCTTTCCATTCCCTTCTCTAACGACAAAACACATCTCATAATAGAAAATTCACAAAATTTCCGTTCTAAAAAGGTAGGACAAAATTGCTATCTTTTAGTAACAAATATAAATTGGTAACGCAACAAACCCCTTATACTTTTTACACACACCATATTCCAAAAACACAGTTCTACGCCCTCGTAAGCTCACATCACCGTTCTAACCCAAATTCATTTAAATATACACAATATGACAACATATGAAAACCGATGACTCAATATGGCAACATATGACAAGTTATGACACAATATGGCAATATACAGACCCATAAAACGTAGGTTATAAAAGTAAATTAGTATGATTTGCATTTTTATGAATCGCATAGATAGTTCGGGCATATACCAAATAGAATTTAAAAAAAATTAATTCATCTAGCGCAACAGAGATGGCACGACTACAATCAATAGATCGAGTTATCGTTGAACTCAATGAATAACATCACATGCAACAGATTATTTCGAGGAACACATTTAGTAATTTGTAATGTGACAGGTATTTTCGGTTATTTATGTTGATAAGACATTTTATTACTTCTATACTAGAAATAAGATTTATCTTTATCGGGTAAATAATGACATCAATCGTTGTCACCATCCTCTAGTCCAAAACAATTAAATTATATATTTGCTTGGTTATTTATTTCAAGAATTATTCAAAATTAGTAATTTATAACAAAATTTATTGTGCAAAAAAGTTTAACACATAACTGCACTAGGGTAGTTACAGATACCCAATTTGGTATCATACACTAAACTTCCTGGACAGTGTTTCTTTATAGCTTTGAAGCCTTTACCAATTTGTTGACAGTAATAGTAAACTCCGCAATTGAATGGATCTCGAATGTAGCCAACTTCTTGACAGCTGACTTCAGTCGAATTATTTTCCTCTGACGATTTATCTTTTGATGCATTTGTTGTGGTGGTTGCTTTTGTTGTGGTTGTAGGTTTCGCAGTTGTTGTTGTTGTCGTCGATTTTTTTGTAGTTTCTTCGTGAATTTCTTCAATTTCCTTTGAACTGCTATCTTCTTTATTCAATTGTTCTGAGCTTTCATCACCTTTGCCACCAGCTGATTTTAATACTTTATTGATTGCTGCCAACAATGGGAATTTTCCTTCGCCACAAATATTTTTATAATCATCGGTTTCGACTGACCAGATCATTGCACCGCCGAGTTTCTTATCAATTGCGTATTGTGTTTTGATTTCGATTGATTTTACATCATCATAGCCGATCCATTGGTTGCCGTTATATAAATATGGAGTTTTTTGTTCATCATCCCATACCTTGGTCCATCCACCAGCTTTTGTTTTCTCACAAATCTGAGTGTTAAATATTAGTAAGGTTTAATCGGCATTTAGTAATTTTTTAAATACTTACTTCAAGATAACCCAAGAATCCTGTTTCAGCTGTGTATGGTCCGGCATTTCCACCGTTTGATACGGGGGCACCTAATGCGTGGTTCGATGAGCTCGAAAGTGTATAAGTACGTCCATATGTTCCCATTCCCAAAATAATTTTTTCCGGGTTAGCTCCAGCTGCGATCCAACTATTGATAACATTATCAACGTTCAACAATTTTGCATTAGCGGTTGTATCAACTTTGCTGCTTGCGTATAATGGTGCATTTTGACCAGTTATACCATCCCATGAACCATGCAAATCATAAGCCATGACATTGATCATATCAAGATATTGGCTCAATTTGGGAACATCATACGATGAGGCATGATATGATTTACTGGCTGCTACGGCGGCTGTTAATAACCATCCTTTTTGGTCAAAACGTTCGCGTAGCTCTTTCAATAGCGTTACAAATGCTGCACGATCTGATGCCACACCACCACGTTGACCTGGATATTCCCAATCCAAATCAAAACCATCATAACCATATTTAGCAACAAAATTAACAATCGAATCGACCAAAGTTTTTCGGAGCGTAGGATTATTGACTACGTTCGAGTATTTCGTTGAACCTTCGTTCCAACCACCGATTGCGGCCAATACTTTAAGCGATGGATTGTGTGATCGTAAATTAGCGAAACGTTCGAGTGCGCGTAAATCAATTTCGTTCCATGGATCCAAAATTTTAATTGTACCATCGTGGTTTAAGCCCAAAAATGTGAATATAGCATGGGTGCAAAGATTTGAGTCGATATCTTCGACAGAAAATTTTCCATTTCCCCAACGGTAAGTGGCCCAACTTCCATAGTAACAGACAACCTTATCTAAATTTAAAATATTATTAGATGATGTTGTCGAAATAGACACAAATATAATAATTTACCAGTTGCTGCGAATGTTGTAGCGGCCAATGAGGCCAAAGTGGCCAAAATTAGAATTCCTTTCATTTTTAGTGAATACTTTAGTCTTAAACCGTTGAACAGGACTGAATGAATTATACACAAACAGGGTTACATATTTATATATGAAAAATCCACGGTAATTGCGGTGACGGAAGATCATTATTTTGTATCAAAATTTTTGTTATCACACACGTGCGAATACTAAAAATTAAATTTTAGTTTTTTCAATAAAAATTTTTAAGGTTTAGAAAAATTTTATTGGAATTTTAATTTACCCATTTTCAAAATTTATTACTTCCGAAGATATGCGGTTTTATCAATTTTCAAAACTAACTATCGTATTATATAGTCGAGGTCTTATCGGTTCAGGAAATCAAATTTTTGAGATTATACAATTTTTTCATTATAGTTTTTAGTTTTGTGAAAGCAACAATTTCCTTTTTAACGAAAATTTTAAATTAATTAAAATGTTTTGTGATTTCCGGTATCAGCAGGCAAGTGTTTTACAGTACTTAGTTCATGTTTTGTTTACTAATTGCTTTACTGTTCTTTACTGATCTTTGGTTTTTGGCCAGTTTTAAAGGTCCCTCTCTGCTTTTAAAGTGTTAGTATGACGAAGGTCCGCACTTTGTTGCCTGGATATTCCCTGAATCTGTTGCATGATTTTGTATTTCTTTCTTTGAGTTTTTTCACGTTTAAGTCCCTTCGGAACATTTGTTTAAATTTATATACCAAAGGTCCATAATGGTTTTATAATTTGCCAACATAATAGCAATTTGTTGTGAATTTTAAGCTTTAACATTTTTGAATTGTTACCTTTAGGCCAAAACATTATTGGGACTGGCTTTAAGTTCTACTAAAGCCCAACAAAATAGGATATATCTTGTGGTATGCCTGTTTATAAGATCAATTGCGCAATTTATTTGCACTTGAGCCAAATTTTTTTAAAAGCTCGTGATATATCTTAGAAGGTAATGGAGCATCCCTGCTTATTATCCAATCTCATTTGGATTTTCGACCATGTCTGCTGTTCTATCATAGAGTGATTTTCTCTAAAACCAAATTGATGTGGTAGGATTTTTATTATTGGCAAGATTCTTGAGCAGTAGTTTTTTAATTGATTTTAAAATGCTGGAAGTAGTGAAAACAGCCTATACGATTTTTTATAGTTTGCTGGTTTGTCTGGTTTGGGGATCATTACTACTTCTTTCCATTGATGTAGGTCATATTTTAGACTAAATGTTGCGTTAATTATTTGAACCGTTTTTGGAGTTTCTTTTAAGAAATAATTTTTAAAATTTGGCCACTAATTAAATTATATCCTTGAGCCTTTTCGAACTTAAATTACACTTGATCTCATATTTGAACTCCTGTTGTTTGTTATGATCCCCAATTTGCTTAGGTAATAGTTGAAAATTTTTTTCAGGTGAGCCGCAAATAAACTACCTTTTTGTATGTCTAGTTTGGCTCACGTGTCTTGGTTCTTTTAAATCTGTGTTGCTTTCAAAAAAATGTAATTAGTGTCCTGTTAAATGAGTATACTTAAGTAGTTAGTGATAGTTTCATTCTTTCTTTCTCGTATGCGTTGTTTTAATTCATTATATAAAAGGATGATGATTGTTTTGTTTTCTGTGGTGCATGTTCTTTGGCAGGTTTTTGATCTTATCTTCGATTTTGCACTTCGATTATTACGATAGATAATATTACGTGTTAGATTTTTTGCAACGGCACATTCCACTATGGTTGTGCCTTAATAGATTGTATGGCTCACAAGGCCAGTGTTAAGTGTCCAAATATAATGTGGGTTTGCAATGCGTACCGCGACCTATTAGTTAACAAATCGTTTCAGAAATTAATTTCAAATACCGATTTTCGTGATTCCAAATTTATCATAAAATTGCCTTCTTTACCTATTTCTCTTCAACTGCCACCAAGTGCATCTAAAAAAATTCGATTGCTTCGAAATCGATTGCTGCTATATCAAATAACTTGAACTTCGTGGGTTGGTCCAAAACAGTTTTTGAAACTTTTAGAGTAAAGACTTGGAGCACCATTGCTATGGCTACACCATAAAAAAATTTGTCAATTCGCAATTTTATTTAAATTTGCCAATTGGCCAACTGGTGCGATTATTAGGGAATTTGAAAATTTTCATTTAACATTGTGAATAACTTCAGGACCTGATAAAGCACTTTTATCATAAAGCACCTTTAGTACTTTTTGTAACTGATATTGTGGCATCATGCGATGGCACATGACATGGTAAAATTAAAATAACTAAAAATAAATTATTTATTGGTTTCTACCACTTATCACATTCATCATGAATCAGTGTTTAACAAAATCAATATTTCCTAACATGTGGAAAGTAACTTTGATTATTCCCATACCCAAAAAAGATGTAATTTCTAATGTATGGAGGACATTTACCCCGTCAGTATTTTGCCTGCATTATCTAAAGTGGTGGAAAAAATTATGCAGGCACCAATTTTCAACCACCTTATTAGTTTTAATTTTCTTTATAAATTCTAATCTGGTTACAACACTGCCCATAGTACTACAGGGTGGGCCTTCTTTAATTCCTTTTTCTATTTGTAAATAAAATCCACATTTTGAGATAAAATTTGTTTGATAATGAAAGATGGTTCGATGTCATTTATGCAGGAAATAATATCTTTCATATGCCCATCACAGCTTCGTCTATAGACCTGTATCCGAACATCAAAATGTTCGTTAACTTTTTCCAATAAAAGTGGACCAAAGACCTCAATTTCAGCTCGAATGTTGTTTTTAAGATTTTGAATTGTTTGTGGATGATTAACATAAACCTTACCTTTCAAATAATCCCACAAAAAATAATCAAGTGGTATTAAATCCGGGCTTCTGGATGGCCAAGGAACTTCACAAATTCTTAAAATTATGCGATCATCTAATTATGTTGACAATAAATGGATTATTACACGATTTGCCTGCCATGTTGCTTCGTTTTGAAACCAAAGGTCGTTGCCACGCAATTCATTCAATTTGGGGCACCAAAAAAACAGTTAACATGATGAGATAATTTTTCTCATTCAGTGTAAGAGCATTTTCTTGTTCGTTTTCAAAGAAAAGCGGCCAAAAAGCACCACCAGCTCATAAACCACACCAAACAATGACTCTTTGAGCATGAAGTTCTAATTCGTGAATAACAAGAGGATTCTCCGAACCCCAAATTCGACAATTTTGCTTATTGACGTACCCATTAAGATGAAAATGAGCTTTATCGCTAAAGATGATTTTTGATGAAAAAAATTACTGGCCTTATTCCAGAACTTTCCCAACATATCATTTTGAAATCCCATTCCCATCCTACATATCGAATTTCATCATAATCGGTTAAGAACTCGCCGAGTTCTTTCCTAACTGGCCATATTTTAAAACTTTCCCAAAAAATCATTTTAAAATCCTATTTTCATCCTACATATCGAATTTTATCATAATCGGTTAAGAACTCGCCGAGTTCCTTCCTAACTGGCCATATTCCAGAAATTTCCCAAAAAATCATTTTAAATCCCATTTTCATCCTACATATCGAATTTTATCATAATCGGTTAAGAACTCTCCGAGTTCTTTCCTAACTGGCCATATTCCAGAACTTCCCCAAACAATTTTAAAATCCCATTTTCATCTTACATATTGAATTTCATCAAAATCGGTTAAGAAATCACCGAGTTCCTTCCTAATTGGCCATATCCCAGAACTTTTCCAAAAACTCATTTTAAATCCCATTTTCATTCTACGTATCGAATTCCATCAAAATCGGTTAAGAACTCGCCGAGTTCCTTCCTAATTGGCCATATTCCAGAACTTTCTTGAAAAACCATTTTAAGTTTAACTCACATGTCGAAATATTCTGTTTTGAAATATCCTGTTTTGTACCATATCTCGTTTTGTACTTTATCTCATTTTAAAAAATCCAGTTTTGAAATATCCAGTTTTGTACCTTATTTCGTTTGTACCTTATCTCGTATTGAAATATCCAATTTTGAAATATCCAGTTTTGTACCTTATCTCGTTTTGTACCTTATCTCGTATTGAAATATCCAAGTTTGAAATATCCAGTTTTGTACCATATCTCGTTTTGTACCTTTTTTCGTATTGAAATATCCAATTTTGAAATATCCGGTTTTGTACCTTATCTCGTTTTGTCAAATCCTATTTTGAAATATCCAGTTTTAAAATGTCCAGTTCTGAGCGGTTCCCGTCTATAATAGGACTACAAAAGTGCAAAACCATTTGAAAAGCTAATGGTTTTGCAAACGGTTTTGCACTTTTGTAGTCCTATTATAGACC
Organism: Tipula confusa; assembly: GCA_963556175.1. Taxonomy (NCBI): domain Eukaryota; kingdom Metazoa; phylum Arthropoda; class Insecta; order Diptera; family Tipulidae; genus Tipula; species Tipula confusa. The sequence goes on along the minus strand of OY744476.1, from coordinate 172,585,365 downwards.
TATCAAAAAACCATAGTAGGGTTCTTGCTCAATATCCAAAATCTTAAGATATTGACTTTCTTAAGAAAATTCCTAAATAAATTTCTAAGTTCATGTAAGCACCATTGGCACCATTTAGAATTCAATTGTTGGATGCGGCTTAACGTAATGTGTAGAAAATATACATAGCAATCGGTCATTCTTCATCAGATCGAAACTGTGCTTTGCTTTGCTTACAACATCCAATTCTGAATAATTAAAATAACGGCGCAACATCCGCCGTCGTTGTTATGGTGACCCTACAAGATATAAAATACGCAATACATCTTCTGATCTATCTTTCTTCTACTTTTAACTCGACATGGGTTCGTCACATACAGCAAACCAATTTAAGAGTTCTCGCCTAACACTGGGTATGTACGAGACCGCGATGGCTTTCACCAAGGGTAATTCAGTTTAACATATAAGCACGTCATATTCTTACGGTATCAAATCAAATCAGAATAAGATGGATATTCGCAGAAAAAAATGAAATTGAGACGAAGTTTGAGCTCTTCAGGAAGTTTGCAATGTCTGGGAGTACCTGAATACAAGTGTGTTTATGTAAAATGACAGTATGTATATATGACAGTAAATGTCACAATGCTGTGACAAAGTATCGAACAAGCTATCAGGAATTTTTGCAAAAAGATGTGGTGTAAGGAAATGCTCTATTCTCAATTCTTTTAATCTCATATTAGAAATTATCTTTCGTAAAAGTGAAACTTCTCAGGACAAAATCATTGAATTTTAACCAAAATTTGTCACTCATGATAATTGTGTGGGAGGGGACATCAAAGCATGTCTTGTCCCAAGCAACTGTGTTTTGTATGTATCCGTCCACTGCTAAAGTCAAAATACCTTGCGAATGCCGACAATCTAATGTTGTGCAGAGTGTTAGTCAGACAAAGTGCTGTAAAGGTGTAAGAGTTGGAATCTGACGGATAAGAACGAGAGATCATTGATTACATTTGAGAGAAGAGACATGCGCACGTTCTGTGAGTTGATTTTTAATTGATGGAGCAGCGATCACTGTGAAGAAGGTACAGAGGTCATTGCTTGTCACGGTGGCTTTTCGGAGTCAGATTGTTGATACGCTATGGGCTGGCAATGTCTTGTAAAAACCGTCTATTATCATGTTGACATAATCAAAGTAATTTAACCACTTATTTTTGTCACATGACCATATTTCAGTGATTTGATTGTACTTTTTTGGTTTATTTTTAATTTGCTATTGTTTCTGGGGAGCCAACCCGTTTTGGCTTTCAAAATTGAAAGATATTTCAACAATGAATTCTTTACGTGTAGGAAGTTCTTTCTACTGCGTGGTTGGTATTCTTGTCGATAGAGAAGCATAATTGAATGTTAAAATTAACTTTTAAGAAACGACTACTAATTATTGCATCTGTAGTATTATATTGCTTTAGATATTAATGCTATTTCGTTTGCTTTTCGCACACAACTATATTAATTTTGTAACATTTTGCAAAAACATTAAGTGTAAATTTAGTAAGGCAGCGCACAACATAACTTCGCACGCATATACCATGTTTTTTATTATTTTTTTACAAACGATCTAATTATAGTTAATTTGATCTAGACAAAAAAAATTGTATTATTAAGTATTAAATAACCGACTACCGGTAAACTTCTTTAAATTTATCAGATAAATAAAACATTGTATGACGCATGAAAAAGTATCTAACTAAACTATGTAATTTTCTCATTATAATTTGATGGCAAAATTAAAACTGCCAGTGTTATAATATGCAAAACAAAAATCTGCAAAGTGTTAAACATTTAGTTCATATATTAACAATTGTTGTTTTATCAGCTACAAACCCACTTATGTACAAATAAATAATAATTGGACTTTTCATAATTTATGTGATTCCATCTATCGTGAAATCCATCAATCTATATCTATAAACAATTTATGATACCTATACTCAACAAATCAAAGTTGACATTCGCTTGCTGACGTCAGTAAGCGACTAATTTAATTTCCTTATGTTAAGTTTGTTTGTAAACGAGTTACCATATATCGATTGGGTTATGTTCGTAATTATTTCAATTGGTTAAACCAAAGCCATCTATGTATACAAGTCTCAATGATCGGACATATTTTTAACTGAGCTTAATATAAGGGTCAAATGTGATCTTTTTGATTCGCATTTTCGGATTGAAAGTCATTCATAACCTCATTTTTTTGTATATCCATATTTTAACCAAATCTTTTCTTCTTTATTTTCTATTTAGATAAAATATTATAAAGCAAGTACAATTTTAACATTATTACTTAAATAATTCAGCTTGAACCTAACGGTTAAACCGCAACTTCCCAAATGAAATTTTAAAATTTAAAATTGTATATTTTTTATTGATTTTAATTGTATTGTTTAATTGTATATTTTTTATTGATTTTAGCTAAACTTTCGAAAGGACGAAAATTACATAATGTCATAGGAAATATCATTTGTTTGTTTTATTTTTATTTTTTATTTTTTTCAACAACAAAGAAATCTTCTATATTAGAACCAAAGAAAATACACAGCTTACTTTTTACGATGAATTATCTCAAATATGCGTTTAGTCTATTCTTAAAGAGATCTGCGTGTTCTATATGTTTTATATCCGAAGGAATGTAGTTAAATTTTGCAAGCTCGCGGTTGAGGATATTAGTTTTCGATGCATTGGTTGCAAAAAAATCAACGACATAATGTGATCTGCTTCTGGTAGTATATTCGTGTCGACGATCAAGTGTGATTAACTCCAAGTTATCATAATAAATAATTCTTAAGAAATAATTTTTAAGAAATAATTTTTATTTTTATATATAAAACAAGAAGTATTGAATTCATTGTTTTTATTAAAACAAGGTTCCTGATTTCGTTTTTATAAAATCCAAAAAAGAATAATTTTTTTTATAAAATTTAAAAGATAAAAGAATAAGTATCGAAAGCCTTGCACAGGTCAAGGAATAGACAAGTACAATATAATTTCTTCTCAAAGCTTTTACTCAAGAATTCAGTGAGGTTTAAACAAGCCGCAGTCGTTTAATTGAGCAGTAAAGCCAAACTATTCTCGAGTATTGATGTTATTTGAAATTAGAAATTCATTAAGCCTGAGTAATATTATTTTCTCATAAATCTTTGAGATGGCTGGTAGTACTGATATTGGGCGGTAGTTTTTTATATCGTTTTGATTTCCAGATTTATATATCTTTACTTTCAATTTGAATATTTTTTTTTCTTTCATTTATTAATTCTTGTACTTCTACTGTAAACTACGGTGGATTGACGTTTTTATGTATTTTAATAACTGTACGCGTACAGTTAGACACAAGCAATTTTAAATTGTCCTGAAATTCGGTTTCGTTTGCTGAAGTTAATAATCAGACCCAAATTTGATCATAAAAAACTTTATTATAGTCCAAAACTTTAAAACTTAGGGCTTGATTAGTTCTGGGTGGAAATCTGTGAGATTTGATGAAATAGTAGCTTGTGATCTGAAAGGCTCGTTTCCGCTACATTCAAAGTGTAGTGATGTGTGAGCATGTCCGTTATCATGCGGTCAATTATAGTATATGCACAGTATTACTTACTCTGGTAGCATATTCTTTAGATAATTTATTAATAAATAAATAACCATATACAGCTAATAATTGTTTGTACGTCAATACTTGTGAATCATCCAGATCTAACACATTTATATTAAAACCACTAATAAGAATGTTTTTACGAAAATCATTTAGACATGTCTCTAACATACGAATTCTTAAATCTGCTTTATCGACTATAATTTTGTTTTGATCGCACTCTGTACCGTAATTGACAGATTGCAAGCAAAGATTTTGATTGAGAGATTTGTTTTCATCATTTTTCAAAATAGTTTAAAAAAACTAGTTTTAACGATTTTAAATATTCAGTAATTTAATATTTTCAAAATAAAAAGAGCATGGTTTTAATTTTTTAAATAATCTTCTACGTATGTATATGTGAAATTTTGGTAGAATATAGTATTAAACGTAAAAAAAAACCAAATTATGAAATATCGATGACGTATGAAATTTCGATCATACACAAAGTGTTTGTTCTTGTAATATCTGTTTTATTAATTAATTTTTATATTTTCATGTTTTTCGCATCATGGACTATATTGTGTTTGTATATAAAGGTTTTTTATGATCTTTATATTAAAATATTAATTAAAGTTATATATAAAAACGATTTTATTGATTGAATTTTTAATAATTCATAATTTAAATATTTGTTTAAACGTCTGTTCGTTAAAAATTAATTTTTACGGCCATTTCCATGTTTGAAATACGTTTTAAAGACACATTTTTTTTTCATACGATTTTTATGAAATGTAGAGTTTTTTTCGTTTTTCTACCACCTCTATTTTAAGTTCGATTTTGATCATTGCGGCTTTGTTATATAGGAGGCTCTGGTTAAACACAATATGTTCTTATAAACAAAATTTTGTTCGATTTTTGTAATAATCTAAACTTATATACATTGTATCGCACGTTATCTTATTTAGAACTCCACTTAAATTAAAGTCTTGTTAATTTTAAAGTATTTTAATTACGTCAATACATTTATAATGATACGAGTACATCTATAATCTTGAGATTTTGGATCTAGCATTGAAAAATGTTTATATTAAAATATTGTTGATGATTTTATCGATATCCTAAATCAAATTTTAAATCAAACGATTTATAAATGAATCATATAAACTATAATTAAATGTTAAATTGTATTCAATTAGTGTTAAATAAAATAATAAAAAATTTAAACGACGGAAATATTTCAAGATAACGAAAATATTAATGAATACTGTGTACTCGTTTATCTGATGTGCCAGGTATATATCGGAGTTTAAAAAAAAATAATAAACAAGAAACAACTTATCTAAAGTTTCATTTGCGTATAGTATTACCCAATACAAGATTCGAGTAGCTATTTGTAAGTTTACGTTAACCGACGCGTTATGCTTGAAGCTGCAAAAACTAAGGTATAGATAAGTTCTTTTTGTTGATGTTAGGCGGTATACAGATACTTTATATATCCTTAGTAGGGGTTAATTCACCCTTCTGACTGCTTACGCTGTCAAAAATCTTGTTTTGACAAGATTTTTGACATTTAGCTACTTTGGTTTTAAATAAAAAGATCAGTCTTACATTTTTTTTACTGCCTTTCGCTTTATTCTTGGATCGTTCCTATCTAGAAAACTCACAAGATGTAATCAAATCTTACAAATAATTGCATTAAATTGATTAAGATTTAACCAATGTTAGTTCTTATTTGCACATAGTAATTTACTCTAAATTAGCTAGCTAGATCTAAAGGATCTTTTTTTTTTAAGTCGCCAATATGTGGGCCTTTATAAGATTTCCCTGGCTAAAGCGTTGGGATGTTGTTCTAATATTAACCGGTATTTTCTGCTGTACTGCTTGATTGTATCTGCTATTGTTTCGATGCATAGATCCCGTAGTATATTTGTATTACGCACATACTAGGCTAGGGTGCATTTGCCAATTTTCTTAGCATTTTTGACTGTATTCGTTCCAATTTTATTATATCTAACCACAAGCGGATCCCCATAGGTTCTAACCACAAGCGGATCCCCATAGTTTAATGCCATAGAGTAGCTGATGAACGCTGTAGATGAATTGTATTTCATCGGTATCTCTTACCCGTTGTTGTTTCCACAATCACCGACCGTGGATTATCTGACTTTTCCATGCCTTTTGCTGACACCCAATAATCATGGTGGCCTTTTTGTAATCGAACTTTTTCTTTCAATTCTAACTGCTTGATTGGTGATGAAACACAATCTGCGTACGTTTTTTGTTGAAAGTGTAATTTTGCCAACTCTTTGGTGACGCCGCTTATGATTTGCGGTTTCAAATCTTCCTGTTTGACAGGAATAATTGTTCTTGTATTCCGTAATTAGCAAACTATTTTTTAAAAAATTAATTGCAAAATAACTGCTGCCGATTTTGTTGACTTTACTTCTTGAAAATCCATAAAACCGGGATAATGATCGGCTATAATGATGTAGTCTTTGCCCTTGAAAGTAAACATATCTGTAGAAACTAGTTGAAATGGATAGTCCGGCAAAACCTTCTGTAGTAATGGTTTCTTTGTTTTTGATCTTTGAGTGCGTTGACATGTAGAGTACCTTTCGACAAATTCATTGATTTCTTTTGTTTGTCTAGGCCAGTAGAGACAGCTTCGCGCTCTTGTTAATGATTTCGACACACCTGGATGACCTTTGTGTGTATCTGTTAGCACTTTTGAGCGTTCAGCTGTTGGGACAATAATTTTATAAGCTTTAAATAGTAATTGCCCATCATACCAAATTTCCTCCTTGAAACCCACATATGGCTTGACTGTTTCTGGCAACTTGCTGTCATCAGTCGGCCATCATCTTTGGACAACTGTGCGTAGCAATTGTAATTCGAAATCTTCGTCAATGCCCTGCTGGCATATGCGATTGGCTTTTCATTTTGGAACCGACAAGCTCCAAGAGCTAAGGAACTTGCATCGCAGGAAATTTTAACGCTTTGATTTATGTCATAATAACCCAGAACTGTCGTTGTTGTGATGGCCTCTTTTAACTTCTCAAAAGCTGTTTGTTGGTCAACATCCCATACCCATGCGGCGTCCTTTATTATTAATCTTCTTAATGGTTCTGTCAAATCTGAAAATTTCGGAATAAACTTTGTAAAGTATGTAACTGTACCATGCAATCTCTGCAATTCTTTGACATTAGCTGGAGTGTTCAAACGATGAACTGCCGATACCTTATCCGGTTCACAACCATTGGATGTAAAAACATGTCCAAGAAATTTTACTCTATTCTTGTTGTATTTTGACGTTCGTTCAGTCACTTTAGTCTGCCAGAAACCATGTTTAAAATCCAATTTTGTAAACAACCTGGCCTTTCCGACTTTTGCAGCTATTTCTTCTACTGTATTCAACGGGTAATGGCGTCGTTTTATATTTTTATTTAATTCGACTGCAGCCATACACAGTTGAATTTTTCTGTTTTTTTCTACCACAAGCATAGGGCTTACGGCTAGGCTTGGTTCCGTAACTGGCGCTAAATTTTTCATTTTGACCATTCTGTCCAATTCCTTTTTTGTTTTATCTCTAAGTGCAGCTGGAACTCGACGCGGTGGAATTATTTTGAACTTCGGATTATCAACAAAGTCGATATCATACTCGTAGTTGTTGCAACAACTCAACTGTATATCCACTGCAACTGCATTAACGCGTTTCATTACTCCCAGCTTAATATCGACCGAGAATTGACATTAAATCTTCGTTAATTACTTTAAAAATCACCTGTCCTGATTTATGCGGTGTTACACACCATACCTTGGTTTCACCTATTACTTTGACTTTATCAAGATAATATGTTGATAGACATTTAGTCGATGAAATGTTTACTTTTAATTTTAATCTGAACGCTTCTTTCCGCGATATTACATTACAGTGAGCTCCTGTGTCCAAATCAACAGACAGTTCACCATTACCGACTTTCAATGTTTCAATACATTTGTCTTTTTTAATTGAACACTTTTTTAATTTTATTTCTTCCTTTTCACATTTAATACTGCTCACGTTGTAATTATACTCGCTCTCGGCACTCGAATCTGAGTCACTTTCTATTTTGTTCACTTTCCCCGATTTTTTATATCTGTCTTTTTTATTTTTTTTTCCGATGATTTCTTTTCATGCTCTGCGGGTAAATGTGTTTTAATTTTGGATGTAAGGCCTTTATGCTGTACTTCATTGAAAGCCTGTGCTATATCCAAAAACGCTGGCTGCAGTGCAGTACTTTTTTTGTTTAAGGGTGTTCCTGATTTCAAATAGGACTTTCTGAACTTGCGCCACGGTTCCATGTTCTTCTCTAAATCCAAATTGATGATCCGGAATTATTTTTTTCTCATGTAAGTTGGCTTAAGTTTCTGAAGGAGCATTTTTTCGATTAGGTTTGAGAGTGTCGGGAGTAAACTGATTGGACGAGTAAACATTTGTTTCATCTTTGCCGGGTTTCGGAATCATTATGATTTGTGAAATTTTCCAGGTTTCAGAAAAGTAGCCCGTTTTCATTATAGCATTGAAAATGTACGTTATTAGTTTGATACATTTTTTCGGAAGGGTTTTAATTACTTTTTCGCTGATGCCCTGCTGCTTTTTTTGGATCTATGTTTTACTTGATTATTTTTTATACTTGGTGCCACTTGTATTTAATTGGCTGGATTTTTAAAGCATACTAATTTTGGATTTTTAAATTTTGGGGCTTCCGATTTGTTCGTTAGGTGAAAATACTCTACTAAGATGTTAACCAAATATGTTTGCTTTATTTGCATCACTTCTTGCCCAGTTTTCCCAGACGAATCGGTGGGCATGATAGTGTTGGTCGTTTCAGGTTATTTGTGGTTTTTCAGAGAAAGTAATCTGTTGGTTCAGTCGCTGTATTGAGATGATGTTGAACCTCTTCATCTCGTCCTTTTAACAAGACTATTTTCAGGTCTTTTATCGCTTTGTTTAATTTTGATTTGCGAGTAGGTGACCTATGTAGTTGCCACTGCTTGCGTGTTGACCGTTTAATCATTAAAAGCTGCTGCGATGGTTTCTATTTTGCGATGGTTTCTGCAATTTTATGTAAACTGAGCTACTGGGTGTAGCATCCCTTGCAGGTTGTTTTAATACATCTGTTATATATAGGTTTCCTACTGTCAAATCAATTTCATATTTTGTTTTTTGAGTCACATTTAATGAACACTTTCTCTTTAACGTAAACTCGAATTGAGTCCAATTAGTATGTTGACTAGTCAGGAATCTAAGTGACGATTGTTTTAGAACTAGCATGTTAATCGTTATTAATCCCGGCGAATGTTTAGAATTTCAACACATTATACCTTTACCAAATCAACAATCTACCTGATCCCGAGCAATCTACCTGACAATCTACCTGATCTCGTGTTGTAATATCTTTAGCATAATATATCATGTATCAGGTTTCAACTGTCATATCCATACTAGGACTGACTACTTTACAAGGAGTTCAAGTTTACATTTTTTTTTATTTATTATTTATTGAAACTAGTCTTTTCAGACTAACCATCAATTTACATCTGAATTCTTAAAAACTAAACTATAAGTGTTATGTTTTACCATAACATTAGAGTTTTTTAGGGTTAGCGAGAAATTTTGGATCTTAACTAGATTTCCGTGAAGGGGAATCGAGCGAGTAGCCCTTATTATTTTCCCAGCGTTTTATAGCTTGGAAATCTAGCTAAGATCGTTGTTTACTTTGGTTAGTAGCGGGTGTTCATTTTATTTTTTGTTGAATACTTACCAAAGAGATCGGTTGGTTATCATCCAGATATATATTCACAGTTCTGCTTATACACCAAGACTCTCTTTCTAGGTCACGTCTATCCCGTTTTAATCTTCGTAGTCTACCTCCTTGCTTTTTTATTGTGGTTTTCTGCTCTGTTGCTAGATTTTCTATTTTTCCTGTTCTCCTTCTGTATTCTTCTATTGTTATAATTTTCCTTTCATCTTCTCTATTTGGGGTCTTCTTTCCTGTTGGTGCTTGCGACATGGTGTTGGTGACTTGTTCCTGTGAGGGATAATGCATTGTTTATTACTCTTTTTTCATGACTTGGTTTCTTCTGGTAGATCTGTATGGTTTGTATGGAGAGTTTTACTTCTATTTTTTATGTGGGTCGGTTGTTGAAGTCTTTATGCTGTTGGGTGTAATTATGTTTTTTTTTTTATGTTTTATGCTGTATGAGGCGGTTTTTGTGAACTCGGAATGTTTTGTTTTTTACTTGTATTGTGACGTTCGTGTCAGATTCTGTGCTTATGACTCTATAAGGTCCTAACCATATGGGATCTTGCTTACTCTTGCTCGGGCTTCGTTTTTCAGCCATTCTAGGTCGTTTGGTTGTATGTGTATGTCGTTCACGTGCTTGTCGTATTGAAGTTTTGTTTTGTGTTTTTGCTGGATTAGTTTCTGCCTGGCTATCATGTGCGCTAGCCTTAGTCTTGCCTTTGAGTTCGTTAACGTAATCATCGTAGTTGTAAGTCGGTTCGGGGTCCTTTTTTACTGCTGATGGGATAAGTGCTGGTCGTCCGTAAACGAGTTCGTGTGGTGTAAAATTCGTGGCGCAGTGTGGGGTTGTGTTATATGCAAACATTGCATAGTGGCACATTTCGTCCCAATTGTTACGATCTGTATCCGTGAAGGATCTCAGGTATTCCTTTAATGAACTGTGAGATTTTTCAAGTGCGCCGTTTGTTTCAGGGTGATACGCAGTTGTTGTGAGATGTTTGAGCTTCAGTAATTTGCATACTTCTGCGAAGTTCTTGCTTGTGAAGTTACTTCCTTGGTCGGTAAGTATGCTTTCTGGTATCCCGGATTTGGTGATATAGTGTTTGCAAAGTGCCCTTGCTACTGTATTTGAGTTTTGGTTGGGGACGGGTATTGCTCCTGAGAATTTTGATAGATCATCTTGGAAAGTGAGTAAGAAATTGTTTCCATTTTCTGTGTTTGGTAATGGATCGACTATGTCGAAAGCTATTCTTTGGAATGGGCGGGCTGAGGTAGTTGTGATTTGAAGGGGTATTTTCGTTTTTCGATGACTCTTATTTCTTTTGCAGAGATGACACTTTCTGATATATCTGTTGATGCCCATAATAATATTCGGCTATTAGTATAATAGTCTTATTCTTTTGTATGTGCGCCATGTGCCAGCGTGTCCTCCTAACGGTAAATTATGATATTCGTCTAGAATCTGTTCTCGTTTTTTATGATCCATTATTACTTCTGTCTTTGGGGTGTTCGTTTCATCTAACGTGATTTTATTTTTATTTTTAGTTATTGTCGATGTTTGAGGCTCTATTTCTGTGTTTTTAACGCTTTGTAGTAACTTCGAAGGTGTGGTTATTTTTGTGGATGTGTCTTCGTCTAGTTTAGCTTGAGCTCTTGTTGTTACTAAGATTTCATTATATCTAATCCTGCTGAGTGCATCGGCGTTTGTATTAAGTTTGCCTGATTTGTGTAGAATTCCGAAGTTGTATTCAGAAAGCTTTAGGTTCCATTTTGGGATTCTGTTCGGGATTTTGGTGAGGTTGCCTGTTAATGGTTTGTGGTTGGTCACTATAGTAAATTTTCTGCCATACAGGTAAAGTCTGAAGTTGTTAACTGCCCAGTGTATTGCTAGCATTTCCTTTTTTATTGTGGAGTAGTTGCGTTCGGATTTACCTAATGAGCTGCTGGCATAAGCTATTGGGAATTCTCCTGGTGGATGCATTTGTGACAAAACAGCACCGATGCTATAAGTTCACATTTAAATGGAAAAATTAAACTTAAACTCTAGTGCATCTTGATAGAACTAGTGATTTGTTTTAAAGAAAATATTTCTATCAATTCTTGAAATTGTAAATTCTATTTAGTTTAAAAAAGCTAAAATTGGTTAAACCAATTAATTTCACCAGGTAAATTGTAACCAGATAACTTGTCTAAAATTGATCAAACATATTTTTGTGGGTGTCTTGTGGCATTAATATACAATATCTTTGGATAGAAAATAAACAGCGGAGATATTTTACAAGATCTTTCAGACTATATATTTTTACAATTGGTGATCGTTGTATAGGTGGTCTTCCCAACGAACGATTTTACACACAAATAGTCACGGCGTTGAGGTCAGCGGCGGGGATCGAAATCACGCCCGCGGTGTGTTTAACACCTTAACCATCACTATACGACCGGAGACCGTAGAGTCATGTTAAGTACTCTAAATAAACTCTAGTTACTCTAAACACTTAAGTATAGTACTTCAAACACTCTAAGTACTTGATTAATTTATGATGATGAGACTGTGAGACCAAGAGCTTGTCAAGTGTTCCGGTCCTATTTTAACAGCTTTTTTACATTTAATAAACGATAGGATAGGAAGGATTTTCATATATTTCTATTTCTATACATTTCTAAAGGAATTTATTAACAGCATTACAAATCAATTGAATTAAACGTTTTATGACCAATACGTCATATAATCGCCGAAAATCTAATTTATATACACTTTATTTGACACAAAAATTTATAATATTTACAAATTAGATTTTTTAAAAATTGGTTTAAAATTACAAATCAATTGAATTAACCGTTTCATGAACAATAAGCCCTTTAAACACTCTAAATACTTATATAAAAAAATCATATTTTACCTTTTGAGGTATTTTGGAGCAAGCTATTACTTGAAAAATCAAGCTTTATGAACAAGTTCCATTTATTTTTTTGGAAGGTTCATGGTAAGGCAAAAGTTAATGTACTTTTTATCAGTTCAACGTACATGTCGAGTCCATTGTGTTCGTAGAATGATAGATACTAAATACACCCTAATCCATACCACTATCTCACTGTGAGTTTTTAAAGTATAAAATATTGAAACCATTTATTGTTTAAAGCACGTATCGTGTGATGTTTGTTTGCAGGGTTAAGTGCTATTTTGTCGATTGGTAACTGATATTTATAAATATAGTAGACACGAAATGCTTTTTATCTTATCACATCAACATTATTACATGCAAGACATGTTTACAATTGTAATTAAATACAAAATAGTTATTAGAAGGCTGATTAAGCGATAATTAAACGAACTAAATTTGCATCGTAATCTTTATTTACAAATCAGCATCATAAACAAATCAACATCGTGTAAAAAAAAAATCTAGTTTCCTTTCATTCATTCATAATTTTGATGTGTACGTACGTACGAATATATTATTATACGAGTATTATTATAAAACAAAAAACATTTGTATGCAAATTAAATTCAATTGAAATTAAAACAAACAAACAAACAAAAGTTAATTTACTTCATCTAACTCTTAAGTAACTTTATAAGTTAAACAATTTATAAATGCAATAATGTAAATCTAATATTCTGATAAAACTTTGTAAATATATTATGAGTTACTTAAAACTTTATCTAAATAATTGCCATGACTTCGTTCCGGCGATTTTACCATGCAAAAAATTGTTTGTGGTTTGTTGAAAAAGAAATGTTGCCGTTATATAATTGAATGGCTCGTTTCTAAGACGTATCCAGTGCTGCTATTGTTAAACCTTGTCCGCATATTTTTTTTTTAGTTTTTTTCATGTATGTAATTCGCATTTAGTTTGGCGCGTATATATAGTTTTCGGGGTTTGTTGTTAATTAAATTTGCAACGAAAATAAGCCATTTCCGCGCGCGTTTTGATTTTTTGTTGTTGTGTTACAAATAGTTTTGTTTTGAAATGAAATAAAAAAAAAAAAAAAAAAATTTTACGCGCTTAAATTGGTTTTGTACCATGTTGCTTTTTTTGTCGGATATATTATGGGCATGAGTAAACGCATGAGTAAATCTATGTTATATATTGATACTGCGATGTAAATAATGTTTTCAATTTTATTGTAAACATGGAAAGGTGTGCTAAATTTCAATAATAATAATACTATAATAATAAACCAACTCGTGATTTACATTTTGTTTAGAATTGGTTCAATTAGTTATATTTATGGTTACAATTAAGTATACATACCTGTTACAATCTGAAATTTGGTGTATAGGCGAGTACGATTGCTGTTCTTTAATTGGTATGAAATTTTACTTAAAATTGATTGTTTTTTTTTAATTAAGTGGCCCTAAAGTGGCAACCATGTTTACCAGTAATTTATTTTGTTGTTTTTTAGTGAAATGTTTACCGGAGATTTAGTCTTCGGTTTTGGTAATTTGGCTACATGGGCATAATCACATCCTATAGAACGGAGTTGTTCAAAATGTACCAACATGAAGGCGATATTCATCTATATAGGTCATACATAAAGCTATAAGCTTCTCGAAAACGAAACGTTAATGTGGTTCTGTTCTAGGGAATTCAACATTTTGAATTTTTACTTTTTTCTAGCAGTTGAGAATTTGTTTCCCCAAAGTGTTTTTTATTGGGGGAAAAAAATTCTATAAATGTTATGTCCGTTATGTTATGTTAAGTCTTGTTAGGTTATGCCATCATAAATATACAGATAGTCTGGCAACACTAATGTAAATGTCATGCTGTCGTATGACACTCTTTCATACTTCACTTCGAATACAGTTCATGAAATAGTAACACTCACTTTTCAATTTTACAATAAAATACAAAATTCAAAATTCGTTTTCTTTCAATATAGCATAAGGCGACGAACAAACAGTGGCTAATTATGTTGCATTACATAAAAATATTTTTCTTCGAACGCAATTCATTCGAGACATTAAAGATAACACGATACGCGAACAACTCCTTCAATCTGAGGAGACAGATTTTGAAAAAATCCTACAAAAAGCATTATTTTTGGAAGCGTCTAAAATTGACAGCCGTGAACTCAATTCAAAACAACGGAGCATCATAAATGATATCAACAGGCTATACTCCAGGCCTACAGATTCAAATCGTCGTAGGATTCGATCAAGAAATCGTTCATCATCAAGACCATCAATGCGTTCAAAATCCAGATTAAATTACAACCAATTGGGTATAGGATATGTATGTATACGAAGAAACAACCATAAGACAACTAAATGCCGCACTAACAGACATAACCCCAAATGCAATTCATGTGGTAAGAAAGGCCATGTTTGTTTGCATAAAAATTCAAATTATAAAAATGATGATGAAAAATGACGACGCGAACCACCAGGTGTATGGAATAAATTATACCGTCGATATTCACAATAATCAGCAGTAAACTGACAAAAACGATGTTGGTAAATATTTTATAACAGTGCAAATAAACGGACGGCCTCAAAAACAGCTCGACATTACAACGAAACAACAACCATCTTCAATAGCATTTCGATCCTACACAAAAACATTGTGATTCCTGATGGTAAAGTAAATGTTGAGGTAAAATACAAAGATCGTCGGTCGATAGAAGAAGTGTACGTGGTACCCAATGAGTATGACGCTCTTTTGGGATGCATTTGGTTTCGACACTGAAATGCCAGCCTCCAGCAAGTGGACAACCTATTCCGTTCGATTGTGTCGACAAAGAGCTTAACGATTTGGAAGCGTCCGGAATTATTTGCAAATCTGAAAGGAGTGACTGGGGATCTCCAATAGTAATTATTCCAAAAGTTGACGGTGGTGTTCGACTCTGCGTCGATTACAAGGTTGGGGTAAATCCACAACTTGTACCTGCAAATAACTCAATCCGTCGTATTGATGAAATTTTAAACAACCTCAAAGGATCAAGATATTTATATAATGCGTATCTGCATCTTCAAATATGTCAAGAATCGAGTAATATTCAAACTATTTCAACCCATAGAGGGTTACATACAACGTAAATCGACTTTCGAAAATGCCGAAGTATTGGTCTCAGAGGCAAGTAAAGATCCAGATCTTTCTAAAATTTTGTCAAATTTACTCAACTCCGATGAAAGTGAAGGCATCTATACACTTAATAACGAAATTATCTTCAAGGGTCAATGAGTTTTGATTCTAAAAATTTTTCAACTTTAAATTCTTCAAGAACTTCATCATACTCATCCTGGAATTACCAGAATGAAACAACTCGCCAGAAGATATTGTTTTTGGAAAGGAATGCAAGCATGTGTTCAAGTTCAATAAAAACCGGCAAAAGCCTCACTTCACCAGTGGGAGGAACCAGCTAAAAACTGAGAAAGGATACATATCGACTATGCAGGACCATTCCAAGATTGTTTTTTTCTAATCGTCGTTGAATTAAAAATCCAGATGGGCGGAAGTGAGAATCATACGGATGTCCCTACGATGCAAACACCAATAAATCTTCTCTCCGACATTATCTTGAACTTCATTATCTTGTACAACTTGATGATGGCTATACACACCAAAAAAAACATATCGATCAATTAAAATCTACCAAAGTTCAACAACGTAAAGTTCATTTCTCTCCAGATATTGAAACTACCATGTCTACGCAAAATACTAACGATAATAGCCAACGCCATTTCGAACCAACAGTTCCTCAGAATCAACCTGAGCCAGAGAGTCATGAAGCCGAATTGCCAAGTAGTCAAGAGCCGCCTAACGAGCCTCAAGGAAGTCAACAACAAGTAGTTCGTAGATCTGAACGTATAAACGCAATAGACTTATCTACTTAGGAGATTACATTTCAAATTAAAGTACCTCTCATTAGCTTAAATTAAGCCTGGGAGACTTATGTCCATTATGTTATGTTAAGTCTTTTTAGGTTGCGCCATCATAAATATACAGATAGTCTGGCAACACCAGGCTGGTAAATGTCATGCTGTCGTATGGCACTCGTTCATACTTCACTTCGAATAAAGTTCCTGAAATAGTAACACGCGCTTATCAATTCTACAATTAAATACAAAATTCAAGTTAAAGCAATAGACAATCGGAAAATTTCCATAACTAAGGAAATCTATTAAAAATTAATAGATTTGGGAGATCTATTTTTAAGAGATAGAATATACATGTACATTTGGGAAATATAAGTGTTTGATATTGTAATATTTTTCCCAATTTACTATTCCACGATAATATATACCAGCGTTATAGTGGTTATATTCTTTAATTTATTCCCTTCTAGCTAGATTCTATACTAGAATTTTTCAATTATAATTTTTGTAGTGCATCATACATTTTGAACTATATAGGCTGTTTTGAAAATAGTTCATGCTACATTTAAGACTTTGATGTCCGTTTGGTTAAAGGCTGCTATGTATGGAATGCGATTTTCTAACTATTTTATATATATATATATATATATATATATATATATATATATATATATATTTACATTATACATTATATATTTACAATAAACATTGTGGAAATAGAGTGACGAGTCTAATTGATGACAGTTTGTCCAAGCATTTATATAGAGACAAAATTATTACGCCTACAACATAATCATGTATGACGGACGGTTAATATTAGTATAGCGCAAGGTTAATATAGTTTTATGCAAACATACATAAATATCATAAAATATGATGCCTATTTTATATAAATGATTCAATTGAAGTTATTAAAAAACATAAATTTTAAATTTAATTGAATTCCAAAAAATTAGATCTACTTCGTATAGTGATCGCACAAATGTGTTTAGGCACGAGATAAAATATAATGCAAACTAATAATTGATTGTTATACATAATGCAATTGGCCTTTTGTTTTTTATTGTTGCCTAGAAAAGTAGTATACATATATATTATGTTGATTTGGACTTTTTATAAATAACTATCTGAAAAATATGTAAATACAATTTACGATATAGATCTGATTAAAGTATTAATTATTCCAACTTAACGCCAATATAAGTCGAAATCTACAAAACAAACTTATTAAAATTGTATGTCATTAATATCTTCAAGCCGTAAGCTTTTAATAAATTATATTTAGTTATCACCTGAAAGTTCAAAAACACAGTATAATGACCCACCAATACTCTCAAAACACGTCAAAATTTTAAAACGTATATAATATACAAATCCAAATTATTTAGCACGAAAATTAAATTAAATAACCGCTAAACTGATAAAATACATCCTGATACAACACGCATTGATGACATCGACATAAGAATATAGAACGTGGTAGTTCTGGTGATATCTGTCTGAAGTTTCAATGACAGTTTGATGACATTTTTCAATGTTCGATGAGAATTTAGGAACTGAATGAGCAGTTCCGCCATCATTCAATAAAGTTTATCCATATAAAGCAATAACACTGCAATATATCCTTTGTCTTGTTTGCAATGTACTTCCAAGAAAAATAAACCACTTTTCTGAGCACCGCATAATTTTATCTTAATTGCTTTATATGTTGATAATGAACATGCAATAAACATGTTTAATTTGAATCAATCCTTCGTTATAGATTTCTGTTGTGAATTTAAAAACCTCGATTAAGGTCGGGTGTGGGTAATAGCCAATTTACATTCAACAAATTTTGAAGAAGAAGTTGATCTTGAAATCAATTTAGTAAAATTGGAATAAAAACAAAAATTGCAATAACATTTCGTTTTGATTTGTATGAATAACCAAAACATAGCATATTAAACAAATTTTATACATGTATTGTCGTCTTTTTAATTGTTTTGCTACAAAAAGATAAAACTTTTCATCTTGTAAAAAACAAGATCATCTTTTTTATAACAGTTTTTGGGTTTGGATCTCGGGTTTCATCTTTTTATTTTTACAAGAAGACATTTTTTCTCTGTTTGTTTTGCATAATTTTTCAATCTAGTGTCTCGGTTTTTTTCAAAATCTAAAATTTGTTGAATGTAAATCGGCTATAATGCGTTTGTCCTTACTTATTGTGTTTCACCAATACATGGTGCTTAGCAATAAAGTCAACTGAAGATTTTAATTTTGGTTTGAAGAGATATGTTTAATTAACACATTTTGTTAAATTTCATCCCAATGTGGAAACTAAAATTACAACATGATGGTAAAGAGAAGAAAAAGAGTGTCTGCAAGTGATGGATCTGGACTTCAAAACTAAGATTAAATTAAAATTCTGTGGATTTAGATTATTAGTTGTTTCTTTAGACATATTCACAATTTCACAGGTCTCTAAATTTTTCTTAAGCCGATTAGTTTTATCAATAAACTTTCTCATTCTGGAGTTTCACTAGAATTATTTGTACATATTTTTTACTGTCAACATTGCTGTCAAAGTGAGCAACCTCTCGTGTTGATACACTTTAATGGACATTTGCTGACAATTTTTTTAAGAGACTTACAGTTAAGAGATCTTCTTAAGAGTTTTTTGAAGAGATTTTCTTAATTGACATTCTTTTTATAAGCCTCTTAAAAATTATCCAAATATTTTGGAAACTGTGCCAACCTGTCAACTGTCAAATAGGTTTTGGTTTGTCATATAAACGATTTTGTTTTTTTTTGTGAGTTTTGTGTTTTTGCTATTTAAATTTAAATTTACATATTAATTATTAATAATATTTAATATTTATATATATATATATATATATATATATATATATATATATATATATATATATACATATATATAAATTAATTTAATATACAATTTTCAATAGCTAAAGTATGTTTTACGCAGTCAACCGGATGATAGAATATGTCAAAGTACATACACAATGGATCCAGATAACCTGAAATTAATTAATTTAGTTTTTTACTTGTGTTTGGCCAACCATTGATTATATAGATTGGGCCTAATATGGAACATTGAGGTACTCCCGAAATTATGACTTGCTCTTTGCTAAATAACCCATTTAGTTTAGTCCTTTGTCGTCTTCCTAATAGGTAGGATGTAAACCATTTATCGATCATACTTCCTTAACCAATTGTATTTAATTTGTTTACAAGAGTTTGATGGTCTTTCGTCATGTCTCGAAATAATCCCACACTGTACTTGTTTGCATTTAAGTCACCGTATAATTTTCACAAACTCTTGATGAGGAAACTTTAGTAGAACGACCTTCCCTATATAAAGATATAATATACAATTAGATATCAATGAAGGAATAACTTCGGCAGACTTTAATCCTGTTGGGCCGCTTTTCACGTTTTAATTGAATTAATATTACAATACGTCGATTATAAAATAAGAATTCTGTTTAGGTCTTGTATTGGTATAAGATTCCGAAGTACTTTTTTTATTATCTAAAGTCCGAATCATGCCAAAAATTGTATTATCTAAAGTTGTGAAAGACTCAAAATAAAAGCATTTTGTTTCACTTGTTTCATATCAGTTTATCAAGTGCATTGATTGTGTTGGTTTGGGATGGCTTGTTTAATATTTTATTAAATGCTTTCCACTCACGTCTAATATCCCCTGAACTTTTCTCAAGCTCGGTAAAACAATATTTGTCTCGTGTTAGTGTAATATCGTTTTTTACTTTAGTACATAGTTTAACATTTAAATGTTGACGAAAAATACTAGAAAAATGGTTATATACTATTGATGGGCCATTTACAGAGCATACCGGCTCACAAAGTTCAAATTTTAGTTGATTCCTTAGTTTTGAAAAATTAAAGGATTTCCGAACTTTAAATGGAATATATTTGTGTTTAGGTTTTATTTTGTATGCGTTTTTAGTTAAAGTAATATTGATCATGCAGTGATCAGTAGTACCGCATTCTAATATTGTACATTAAACTAGCGATTTACTTTTTTTTGACGTCGAATAAATACATGGTCTATGCAAGCTTCTGTGTTAGTTGTTATATGGGTAGGCTCGCTGATATATGATTTCAAACCATGGGAAGCTAACAGAAACAAATAATTGTCATTATCTGAACTTTCATTTAATAAGTTTATATCACCTAATACTAGGACAAATTACAGCATTAATATTTTGTAACAACTTACTTAACTCATCTAAAAAGATTTTTTTATGGAGGTCATACTCATGAAATCTATATATACAAAGGAAAGTATAATTCTTATTCTCCCAGGTTACTTCTAATTTTAAAACATCAGCAGTTTAAAGGCTATATAGCTAGTTGGTAAACAAGTATGAATTTATTTACAAAAAACAGCTACACCACCGTACGAACAATTGCATTACCTGCAGAGATTGTAACCCGGCAAACTGTAATCTTTTAACTCCACATCATATATCCAAATTTCTGTAAGAAATATTAAATCAGGCAATTTTTTAAACTACTTAGATGTGCTACTACCGAATAAAAGTTGCTACGCAATCCACGTTTATTTTAAAGCAGTATAACAAATTTTGATCGAAATTTGCTACGATCAATAACGCTAAAGGCAGGATTTGCTGACGAAGTGTTGTCAGAATTTAAATTAGTGGTATTAGTTGACTCATCTATAAATTAAATTGAATTATAAATTCAATAAATCTTCAGTTCACCTTATACGGACAACCTCTCCATCTTCGTTCTTGCGAATTAGCACCACTGAATCCTAGCTGGCGTGTATAGAACGATAAGCTTTCATTTATATAAATCATCTAGTATTGTTAACCGTTCCAAAAATCTGAGTAATAAGCTTTACTTTATTTTTGCGTTTTGTTTCCAAGATGTTTTGTCGAATGGTCGGCGATTTAAATTTTACACATAAAATGTTGGTACACTCTTGGTGTAATATGGGTTGGTTATGGTAATGGTCCTTTTCATGTCCAATTCCAGATTTACCTAAACTTTACTTGATGGTTTTATTGTAGCAGTAATCAATATCCTCAAGTGATATAACTATCCCAACCTCTTTGCAAACACATTCTACTACTAGGCAAACTGCAACTTTTATAGAGTATCAAAAAAAAAAAAAATAAAATAATTGCCTAACAATATAAATGACTCATACCAAAATTTATTTTTACTAATTGCTAAAAATAATGTAGGTACTAAGGATCGACAGAATAATTTTAAACAGTTACATTATTAAGTCGATCATAAAGATTAGTTGAAAATTGCAAATACTACATTACAATTTGATTTTATGTTCAAAAAAGGATAAATCGCCGTACTTAAACATATATTTTGCAAGAAAACAAAGATTTGTACCACTCCAAGTTTTTAGTATGTTCAATAGAATTAAATGAAAAAACTTAAAAAACAAATGATCTTTCGTTGAGAAAATTAAAAAAAAAACATTTTGGCGGGAAATTTGAAAATGAAGAAATTAAAAAACTTACTTTTTTATATTTTTATTAATTAGTTATTAGTAACCTTTAAAACGAGCCCTATATCATAAATATCAGATAATTTGTTTTATTTTTATACTCATAAACACTACCACATGTATGTCATTTTTCACAAAATTTGACACCCTGTATTTTAAAATCCAACAACAACAAAAATATATATATAAATATATAAATATAAATATATATATATATATATATATATATATATATATATATATATACATATATATATATATATATATATATATATATATATATATATATATATATATATATATATTTATATATATATATATATATATATATATATATATATATATATATATATATATATATGTATATACATACATATATATATATATATATATATATATATATATATATATATATATATATATATATATATATATATATATATTATATTATATTTTTTTTATTTTATTTTAAATAAATTGAGTTTATTTATTTTATTTTATTACAATCTAGTCTCCTGGATTAATGAGCAATTTGTTTCTGACTTATTTTACTAAGATAAGTATATCTATGATACCGCCCATTGGTGTTTCATAGTTTCTGGTAAGTTGTTGTTTAAACCACATCGTTATTGTAAATCTAAATTAGAAAGCCGCTGTTTGTTCTAACAAACCAGCTCAAAGGGTTTGGTTCTTTTCAGTCTGCGTATAATATTGGTCTTGATTAACAGCTGAATTGCCTCTATATTCACATGTCGCTGGAGTCTTTCTTCGTGTTTCCTTGCATTTATTTTAATTTCAATTGAAACGGGGTCCATTTTAAGGTCTCTATGTAGATCACTATTCCTGACGTACCATTGTGCATCGACGAAGTTCCTTAGTACCCTGTTCTGAAACCTTTTAATGATATTGACGTTGCTGGGTTTGTACAACTCCAAAGATCAATACCATAAGTCCATATTGTTTTCAGTATTTGCTTATTGTATGATGATAGAGAAGAGTGTCTGCCTATCAGCCAATGCGTTTTTCTATATTTTAGTTTTAGTTCTTCAATTTTCTTTTTGACATGAACCTCCCATCTAAGTTTAGCATCCAGGGTCATGCCTAGATACTTAGCTATGTTCGCATACGGTATTATTTCTCGATTTATTGAAATAGGTATATGTTCAACTCGTTTGTTGATAAAATTTATGTGAACTGATTTATGATGTGTGCCTCATACCAAAAATTTCGTCTAAATCGCCGACTTTTCTAAATTATTGATTATTTCGTATCAATGATTCATAGATGACACTAGTTTTTATATTACAAGCTGTGCCTGACTATTCGCGAGTCTAAATTGTTGACTTTTCAAATGAGGTTTGTTGGTTAAAAAATATTTTGTTTATAACATCTATGCTTACACATAAATATTATCATTTTAACGTATTTGTTTTTAAAGTTTGTATTAATTTAATGTTTGTGTAGTTTTTAAACTTCTTAAATACAAATCTGTAAAATATTATTTATATTTATGTGTACGTACACAAAAATTGACAACTAAAACGAAAAGCAACCTCACGAGCAGACTAAATGAAAGATTCTGGTGGTTAATAGAATAACTAATGAACAATTTAGAAAAGTCGGCCATTTAGACGACATTTTTAGCATGAAGCCCACAGTTTTAGTTTCTTTAGCTTAATTCGCTATCTTTTAGTCCATTTATATACTTCGGAGATAGCTGAATGTAATTTAAATATATATATATATATATATATATATATATATATATATATATATATATATATATATATATATATATATATATATATATTTATATATATAAAGGGTGCTTTTTATAGAGTTACACAAGATTAAATCATAATACAAGAAAGAAATATATTTTTAATATCAATGAAATGGGCTTGATGGACCATGTGGCCGCACGGCTGCCGCGTACAAGGCGCAATCTGGAACACCAATTTTCGCCAATTTTTCGCAGCTTTTAAGGCCGTATTTCGCCAATAACTCTTCGAAAGTTGATCCAATGGGGTTAATCACACGATCTTGGTGGCCAATTTATTGGACCATTACGAGTAAATCAATTGTAGCGCGCGCTGTGTGACATGTAGCACTGTCCTGTTGGAACCACGTGTCAGCAAGATTAATGCCAGCTAATCGAGGTACGAAAAAATGTCTAATCGTGTCCCTTAATCGCTCACCATTGACAGTAACATTCCAACCATCATCGTTTTTGAAGACATATAGACCAATGACCCCGCCAGCCCATAGAGCGCACTAAACAGTTATTTTCTGTGGATGTAATGGTGTTTCGACAAAAGCTTGTGAATTATCCTCACTTCAAATCCGACAGTTCTGCTTATTTACATACCCAGTCAATCAAAAATGGGCTTCATCGGAAAACAAAAATTCAACATCAATATCAATTTGTGCTTCAGTCCATTCGCCGAACTGGCGGCACATACGATGGTCGTTTGGCCTCAATTCCTGCACAAATTGAATCTTGAAAGATTTTAAACCAAGATCCTTTCATAAAATCTTCCATAAAGTGGGAGGACACAACCCCAGTTGCTGAGAACGGCGACGAATTGATTGATTTGGGTATTTTTCAATGTATCTTTCCTTTGTATCTTTCCTGTACAGTGGCTATAGCTTCTTCAGTGCGTCTCACGGGATGCACATTATCATTAAGAGTAAACGTGGTCCGAAAATGATCTATTGTTATTAGCTGCTCTGAAGGACGATTATGTACGCCATAAAATGGAGGAAGTGCACGATAAGTTTGACTAACAGAATCATTATTTTGATAAAAAACGTCAACAATTTGCAAGTGTTGCTCTGATGTAAATCTATTCATAATGAAATGTCATACCAAACTAAACAAAAAGCAACTATCAGCTTTTCAATCGGTTGTCAAATAAAGCAGTATTGCCAACTCAAAGTTTTGAACCTATAAAAAAACACCCTTTATAAATATTAATATATATATATATATATATATATATATATATATATATATATATATGTATATATATATATATATATATATATATATATATATATATATATATATATATATATATTTATATATATATATATAAATATATATATATATATATATATATATATATATATATATATATATATATATATATATATTTACATATATATATATATATATATATATATATATATATATATATATATATATATATATATATATATATATATATATATATATATATATATATATATATATGTATATATATATATATATATATATATATATATATATATATATATATATATATATATATATATATATATATATATATATATATATATATATATATATATTTATATATATATATCTTAATAAATAATTAAATAAATCTTAATATTCCTAGTTTAGCTTTGACCATTGAGGGTTTTAATATTTCTAGAAAGGATAGGTCTGTATCTCCCCTTAATTACAGCAGCGTTTGTATGTATGTAGGTGAGCATATTAAGGCTATAGAGTAATGAGTGTACCTTCTATTTTAAAATCGTTGGTCTCTGATTTAAAGTTTATGTTTGTTACCGTTTTCGTAAACGGTCGTAAATTCTTATTCGGTTCGGTCTATAATCCTCCAAAAACTATAGTAAGATATCGTATGCTCAATTAAAAAACCCCCTTTGGGTCGCACACCATTTGGTGTGCGTGATGAAATTATTTCGCAAGAAAGTTGGTTTTATCGGAATTTGTATACGCTACTTGATCATTCGATTTTAGTGGTGGCATTTTATTAGCTCGGATTTCATCTAATTATAAGTTTTTCAAAGATAAGATAGATCCTTTTCTCCTTTCTCTCCTACCTAAGTAATTTGGGACTTGGTAGATGCAGGAGTACCATTCGTGAGGTTTTCAAGCCAAATGAATTCAATAGTTTTGAATTCAACCTCCAATCTGAACTCTGTTAGTAATACGATTGAATTTCTTTCTTACGAGCTTTCTAATTCATTTTCGTTCACAAATATTTCACTCGATGAGTTGCAATCCGCTATTTGGAAGGTAAACTCGGAATCATCTGGGTTGGATAATATCAGTTTAAAATTCGTAAAACGAGGTTTTGCTTTCGTTTCAAAGTACTTGTTAAATATTTTTAATTTTATTGTTACGTCCTTTTCCTTTCCTGACCAGTGGAATCTTAGTAAAATTATTCCTAACCCAAAGATTAGGAATCCTTCTGAACTATCTCATTTACCAATGAGTTTATTAAGTTCTATCTCTAAAGCTTTCGAGATAGTTGTCAATAATCATATTCAGGGACACCTTAATAGCAATAGTTTAGTTAGCTGAGTTTAGAAAATTCCATAGTACAACCACTGCATTATTAAACGTGTGATGACATTAGGCGTAATATGAGTAATAGGGATTTGTCCTCTTTAACTTTGTTAGATTTTTCCAAGGTCTTCGATTCTATTATTCACGGTATTTTATTTAATAAGCTTATTCCTCAATTTAGATTTTTGTTTTCCGCCGCCAAGTTAGTTTTCAATTACCTTTCTAATCGTTCTTAAGCAGTTTATTTCAGTGATAGCTTACTTTTCAGTTACTTCTGGCGTACCTCAGGGTTCAGTTTTCTATGTTCATTAATGACATAGAATTCTCTATTCACCATTGCTCTCTATATATTTTTGATGAAGATGTCCAAATATATAGAAACAGTCGTTTAGATCAAGACTCTGTATAGTTAGGAGTATTTCTCTGATAAATAAAAATTTATGTAGTATAGTTTATTGGCCGGCCTCAAGTGGGCTGTGATGAGGACCTTTTTCGCAAAACCACCAAGATACCATTTGAGAGTACAGTTTAAAATTTTACTTAAAATAATAGATGCAACCGAATGAATAGGTCAGAGAGTAAGTATAGACCCGATTGATGTGTCTGCATGGTTAATCAATTACATTTTTTTCCAAATCTGTGCTAACATTTTTTGCTGATTGAAAATTTATCAGTTCCATTTTACATATATATGTATATGAATATATACACAAATACTCATAACAACTGTAATCAATCTGTATAAAATACAATTGTGCCACGTTCTAATAATATGTAATCGTTATCATCAATCAAATTTTGGTTCAAAACAATTGAAATCAAAATTGTTACCGGGAAACGTTTTTATTTTTTTGGTTTTATTTTTTTTAATCAAACCTCTTAAATCTCATTTTATTATTGAACGATAAATTTGTATTATCATTTAGCAATAGATTACATATAGTTTAGGCACCCGACCATTTATTAAAATTTATAACACGATAAGGTGTTAAGTATTTCTCACGTGTACTTTTCGAGTGTTTTACTTTGATTACTCACGATATCTTTACAACGGTGCTAATTAAATTTATTATTTTATGATGTAAATGTTGTAAAATTAAAAATAATTTCTCCGTATAAATTTTCGTCAGTGTTCAATGAAAAGAGGCAACTAATGCTTTATGATCATTTACAAAATTATTCCTATTGGGGTTTTATATTTTCGATGAACTTTGGAATGTTAAATTGAGTAATCCTTTAATTTCCGTACATTAATATATTTAACCGACAATA
The DNA here is from genome assembly GCA_963556175.1 of Tipula confusa. Taxonomy (NCBI): domain Eukaryota; kingdom Metazoa; phylum Arthropoda; class Insecta; order Diptera; family Tipulidae; genus Tipula; species Tipula confusa. The sequence goes on along the minus strand of OY744476.1, from coordinate 172,558,052 downwards.
AGTATAGCCATCATCAGTTTTGATTGATTATTTTTTTTTGTGGTTAAGTACAATATTTTATTTTAAACAAAAGATTAAAAATTTTTAAGTTATCTTTAATAATAAATAAATTATTTAACAGATTATTAATAAATACTAAATTAACGTTAGAATCGACATGTTAGCTAGTCTGCTGATTTTTAAAATTTCGGATGGTGTAGAGTTCCACATATTTGCTTCTTAAATTATCAAACTATGAGTGATCGGGAAGTAAATTTGTGACGAAGCAGAATTATCGTAATATTTTTCGTTGATCTTCCCAAACGCCAAATATTCAGGGTCTCGTGATGATAAATATACATTTTCTGTATTTAAAATAGTTTTCTAAATTGCAACCGAGGATCGAGTGCGAATACTTTCTGATATGATCAAACTTTGATAAATTGTGTAAATACCTCGATCATACATTAAATGCCAAGGTTATGTGATATTTAGTCACACGTGAGCTTAGACATCACCATAGATCAGCATAAATGGAATAGCTAAACATGCGAGAAACTATATTTTTTTTTTTGTTAAGAATGAAACAAATTCGCAAAATATTTTTTTAAATGTTTAAACCATAATACATTAATTTACAAATACTGTTGATTTGTTCATCCCAGAAGATGGTACTATTTAACCGGAAACTAAACTTTTTAGTTAAGTTTTTGAAAATACAGAAAGGCAGCCCCAGTGAGTTTTCAGGGATCAGCCTGTTGTTACATAAAGCAAACAGTTTTTTACATTACAAATTAAGATGTTTATTATTTAATACTACGCAGTATTGGAAATCAAAAAGTGTCTTAATGATTCCATTAAAAAAAAGTTCCAGTGTAATGCTTTTACAAAACTGTTATAAAGGTTTATATATTAGGACAAGATAAGTAGATACAGTTTTTCACTCGTACTCTGAACGTTACCTACTATAAACACAATACTGCCTAGAGCTACATAATCTACTGTTAGAATTGAAATTATTGAACGGCCAAAACAGTGAAACCATCTAATATTTACACGATCAACAGTCAGTAGCAGTATATGTATAATCAATTACATTTTTTTCAAAATCGTCACAAAGATTATTTTCCTGATTGATAATTTATCAGTTTCAAAACAACTTTAATCAGTATTTATAGACCCATTCAGTTACGTTCTAAAAATATGTCATCGTTATCAAAAATACAATTTTCGTTTAAAATAAGTAAAATCACAATTATTACCGGGAAATGTTATAATTATATATCTTAATCTTAGTAAATAATATTATTGCAAGATATAATTTTTTTAATCTTATAACAATTGTTTGATTATACAGTTTGGGCACCCTACCATTTATTAATTAACTACATGATCGCGATCGAGTTTTAAATTTATACCTTGCTCGCTTATACTGTTCAAGTGTTCCACTTTGATTGATCGGTGTTATCTAGAATAATTCTAATTAAATTTATGATTTATGTGCTGATCGTAAAAAATAAATTAAAGATTTTTGTCATAACGTACTACATAAAAATGCAGACTCTCCTTATGAAATTTTTTTAAACATCTAATTTGGTTCAAATATATGAAAACTATTAAAGATGGTCCAATAATACAAAAATAAAATAGTCCCCCTAAATACTGGACCCGGTTAGTACACACTTAAAAAAAACAGGGTTATGTAATGCAAATTGCATTACATACAGGTCCAGCGCAAGCTTGCATCACAAAATAATGCTAACCTTGCATTACAATAGGTTTAAATGCACAATGCAATAATTTCTAATGTAAACTTTGTTTTAAATTTTAAAGCAATATTTATTTAAAAATTAATTTATATAGTATTAAATTTGTAAAGCAAAATTCATTAAAAAACATTCCACATTGAATCAAAAACTGCATTTGTGAACATTACTTTTTAAAGTAATATGTATTAAAATTGTAAAGATCATTGAATTAAAAAGTATAGCACAGTGAATTAAAATTTACATTTGGAAGTATGAAATTTTAATAGAAGCTCTATTAAAAGAGTATTGCACGCTGCATAAAAAGATCTAGTTCACTGCATCAAATCTTCAATATCCCTAAATTTCAGTATTTTAGCGAATTTACTGTTGGGATGAATTATGAGTTTTGGTTGTCAAATTGAAATTCGAATCATAATAAATTTAACTTATTGTTAAACCTTGTATGCCTTGGAAAAATACTTACCACAATAATATGAAAATTCTCTGACAATTATAATATACGGTTATATGTATTTAACAGAAAATAATTTGTTTATTAATTAAAATGACAAAAAAACCTTATATGTATTTTAAACTAAATTTATATTATGTGCTAATATGTAATTTTTATTACTGTGGTTGCAATAAATTTTTTCATAAGATTTTTTAAATTCTAAATCTGAGTATTTAATATATGTTAAATCAATTTGTTTATCAAATATATTGTAAGCGCAGTAAAATTCGTCAAATGTACCAATATATTCCGACACATTAAACGAAATTGAATTTCCAGTTTCTATAATTCTTTCAATTTTATAAAAATAAATAAGAAATTCGGTAATTTTCTGTTTGACTAAAAAAAAACCTGGTTTATAGTGAAACAAATGTTCAACAAAACTTAAACTATATGATTGAGATGAATAGTGTTCAACTGAAATTTGTGTTTTTTTCCCCTTAATGATTTTCTTTTCTAATTCTCTATTAAACTAAAGGTTGGCTATATACTCTTGATGTCTTTCGGAAAGTGTTTTAATGACATTTATATAGTTTTGAAGTTTTAATCTAGTGAAATATCTATGCTTTGATTCGTAACGCATAGTCCACATATAAATAATAGGACCCATTTTTCTTATAATATTTGGATAATGGGTGAGTAAATGTTGTTTAGGAGTTAAAAGCTTTTTATATACATTAATAATGATATACAAATGAGACTCAATAAAGTTTTCAAGTTTTGAAATATCACTTTCAGTGAGTTCATAAGATAAAATAATTTTAATTATTTTTAAAACAGTAAATATACCCTCCCATTGTTTAGCATGTTCAAGAATGTAAAATCTCGCAAAAGTAATTGGAAAATGTGTAATCAAGCATAAAATTTGAATGGCATTTTGCCCTAAATTGCTTTTGTCCAAATTAATATTCGATGGTTTATTTCTTCTATCACTGAATCCATAATTATATGCCGATATACAATCATTTAGACTATTGATATTATTAAATACCTTCTCTTCCAAAAAAAATTCTAATATGTATTTTAGAGCTAGGGATACAAATCCCTCCAATCCGTCATGCATAAAATCAACGCTATGATTTTTCATGGTATTAAAATACTTCAAATCATTTAAGGCAGATTGACGGTAAATACCCTGGGTGTTTTCCAACTTAATTTTTTTATTTGGTGGTTGTTTTTGTAAAACATCATAACAGTCCACCTTCCTTAACAGAGAAATAATTTCCGTGTTTGCACTTTTTGTGGTTTGTTTATCCATAGTACACATTCGGCAAAAGTTAGTAGCAGAAAAAGATTTAGTGAATCCTAACAAGTCATTTGCTGCTAGATTATCATGCGCGAGAGAAACAATTGTACCACGCAAAACTCCGATACCTTCAACTAAAATTCCAGTAGTTTCTAGTAGTTTAATATTATTTACAAGTGGTCGCAAAATATGGTTTAAATTAAATTCGCCGTGAAGGTCATTGACATAAAATAAACTTACTAAAAAAATGCTTCCCAGCTGTGATTTAAATTTATTTGGAAAATTTTGGATATTAAAGTAAATTGCACCTATTTTATGTAAAATCACTTTACTACCTAACACTTTTGTAATTTCAAAATCGTCGTAATATACTTGTATTTGTAGCCAAGATTGATTTTCAAACTCGGCTTTTAGTGATTTAAATGTGGAACCACAGCATGGGTATTTGAATATATCAGGAGTACAACTATGAGAATCATTATGTTCTAAATATTGTTTTTTAAAATTTTTATTCAAGAATAACTTGCTCAAAGTATCTGTTATGGATACAAAATAAAAACTGTTTTGAACGATAATGCGCTTATATGAATTTAGTGTTTTATTGTAACGCATTTCCCACCGGAACCCTATAGGAAACACTTTTGGTGATACATAGAATGGATTGTTTTTAAAAGTTTGGCGTCTACCATACTTTGAGCAATACTTTGCAAATAATTTATTAATAGTATTTTGTTCGCGTTCTCTCTCATTGATATTATTATTAGATTCTAGAACAACCTGAACTAAATCTTTAGTGCCGAAAAAAATTTTTGTAATGGAGTCTTCAGGAATACCTAGCTCGTTCATTTGGTTATACAATATATTAAATTTATATTCATAAGTATTTGTGTTATATTCTCCTTGGTGTGCGGTTAAGGCTACTAAGTTAGTTGTTTTATTTTCATGAATTTGTTTAAAAACAGAAGATTTAAATTCGAAACGAGTATTACACAATGGTTCGCAATTATTCTTTTTAAGGTGTTTTCTTAAACCAGAAAATGTTATAAATGTACTTTTACAATTATTATTTAAAATACATTTTATAGAATTCTTTGAACAGTTTTGTTTAATGTGCTCTTTTAATTTCAAATGATTGATAGTAATAAGAATAGTACTAAATTCCGCCCCACATATATAACACTTATAAGTCATTTTAATGATTATCTACGATAAAACGAATTTAAAAATCAAAATTATATTAATTGAATATTCGAAATTATTATAATTACCAGAAGAATAAAAGTAATTATAATTTAGAGATTAAATTAAACACTTCGAAATTTTAAGTAATACCTCTTTGAGTATTTTAAGAAGTATTAATTTTGCTGATGAAATCTACAAATGATGATGACGTTGTTTTGTTTTTTGACGAAGTATTTGTTCAACGAAGGATGCGTTTTATTATATTTTTATAATAAAACTAAAACCTGTTGAACTGGTGAGAATTAATCGTTAGACACAATTCAAACTGAAAAAAAAGAAGTTTTAATATTAGAATAGTTAGTTAATTTTTTAAAAACCAATTAAATGTGATTTACCTTTAAAATTGTGCATACAGCTTTAGTTATTGGCAAAAATAGTCAGATGGTTAATAAAATTTGACGATGAATCAGTGAATTATAATTCAAAATCATATATTATCTGAAATCAGTTAATGTGATAATATTGCAATTAATAAAATAATGAATACAATACATTAAAATCTTAATAGTGAACCTACCATTTTGGTCTTTCAATAGCATTCCTTTTTTAATGAACGTCAATTTTTTTTTTAATATTATTATTACAAATAAAATTAATCTTTCGCGATCTCAAAATTTATTTTATTAATAACGTCTCTAGTTTTTGACGGCAAACATTTTTCAGCAATTTTGAAAAAATAATTCGACACAAAAGTCCAAACATTTTTAATGCTCTCTTCGAATTGCTGATTGAACACATAATGTGCCTTAAAAAGTAAATCTAATGAATCTAAAAACGTAAAATTTATTGGAAGCGGTATAATTTCACACTCCAAACATAACAAATATTGGCTTATAGCTTTTTTATCCTCTCCACAAGCTATTAAGTAAGGCGACGTTATGTTTTGTTGGAGATACTCCTGATTGGTTAAATTTAACTGTGGAAAGATTAAAGTTATCAGTACTACATTTTATGGGGATTTATAGCTATTATACCTGTTTGAATATAATTATTTTGCTGATAGATTCTACAAATGACGATCTTTTAGTTTTTGCCGAAGATTTGCCCATTGAAGTTTGCGGCAACAATTTTAATAATATAAAAAATTGTTGAAATGATACAGCCAATCTGGGGAAACAATTTAATTAAATAAATAAATCATATAAAAAAAGGTGATTTAAATCCAACTATAAAAATTGAAACACAGTAATTAGGATTCAACTACAGCTTTTATTAGTTTGGTTATTAATACGATTTTTGATAATTGTATAAAAAAATAGATCACAAATGAAGATTTCAGATGTCATCTGATAAGTAAAATATATTAAATCTAATATACCTTCGATTTCAGGAATGTCAGTGTCGGTAGCGCCTTTAAAACTGGTCCATACAGCTTTGATCTTCTTTGCAACCATTGGCCAGTTATCAATAAAATTTGCTGACACCTCTGGGAATTGTAGTTGGAAGTCATATAAAACCTGGAATAAATTATTAATAATTAAGATTACAATTTACAATGCACTTAGTAAAATATTAATTATAATAAACCTACCAAGTCTGGACTTGTAAAAAAAAAAGGAAAATCAACAGAAAACTTGGAAAATGTTGAGCTATGGATACTTTTTTTTCTATAATTTAACGTAGTTTTGAGTTTGTCTTTGATTTTATCTTTCTGGGTATTCACATTTAAGTGTTTAAGTATCAAAAGATCCTCTTCAATGTTGGGCGTTATTGCAGCTTCTTCAACATTTGCACGTTTCATATATTTTTTTTTTTCGAAATTTGATAGTCTTTTTTTAGAGGTTTCGATGTCCGGTTTGATTATTAATGCATCCGCCTCCGTTTTATATAACTTGTTTCGTATGTGGCAAAGTCGATTCAACAAATACCCACGATTATTATGTCTATCGTACAACAGGTCCTAGAATTATAAATGTTTAAACGTAAATATAAATATTTAATTTAATTCAATTTATATTATTTGATTATAAATTTACCACTCCCTCGTTTATTGAGTCTTGCGTTTTTAATTGAGGGAAAAGTTTTATCACCGCGAGGGATATGGCAACTTTGTGTTCATGTCCGGGATGGTAGGTAAATTTTTTCACTAATAAATTGACTGCTTCTCGTATGACTGCTCGCCTCTCCACGTCGGATAATGAAGGTACACTTTCGGACTTTCCGGGATTATATTTTTTTAGTAGTACATATGCATTTGATGATTCCTTAATAAATGTTTCCAGTTCCTATACCGAAACATCCCAAATTTTGAATTAATATAAAAATAATTAAAAAACAATATAAGTATTTATCACCTCGACTACAGAATAGTCATTATCTAAATAAAATACAAATTTCTAGTTTTCTGAGAATGTTTAGTACTTTTGTTAAGACAAAACTATTGTACAAATACTTTTTACGAGTTATTTGAAATAACAAAGGGATACGACTGTAGTAATCGAGGTGTAAACTAATCTTTTATTCACCTCCGATGAGAAATACATTTCATTTTCCATTGAACCATTTTGCCGATGTGCAATTTTATTTAATGATAAAACAGTTTTGAAAGTTAAAATAAATTCGGGGTGATTAAAGTTTTGACGAAAAATATTTATGAAATATTCTTCTGGCATCTGTATCCCACGTGAATCGGAAATGTACTCTATATCATACGCTGATAGGTTATATTGATGTCCAACTAAAATGATATAATGTTATAATGGAATACCATTGGAATACGGGCATGATTTAAAGGTTCAAACATAGTCCAAATGATTCAAAAACATAAATTCTGTACTTACGCGCTACTAAAAAGTCGCTGTATTCCCACTCGTCACCTATTTTTTGGAATTTTGTATATACTGGTTCGCTGCTACCATATTTTGTTTTGCAATAAAATTGTTCCTCCATATTTAAATTAATGAAAACAACGAACTTCTAATAGTCTAACTAACAAATACATTTTCATAATCCTTTTGTTAATGGCGAATTCCTCGAGAATTATTTTAAAGTATTTGCTAGACGTGATCGCCAATTTTTTTTTTATACTTTTTTATGTTTGAACGTTTTTGATACACAACATCAAGCAGCAAACATAAAACAAATTTAACAGAGTTAAATAACAAAAAATCACAAATTTGTGATCACATCTCAAATAAATTTGAGATCACATCTATCAAATTTTTCTCGATGAATCCGCCATAAAACGTATAATCAAAAATGGGTCGTTAAATTTGCCTTTTTTGTGTTCATTGATTGGTTGAAGAAACCGTTGAACATCTCAAAAAAGAGTGACACATTTTTCGATGTGCTACTTTTATGACAAATCGCAGTTTTCCTTTTTGATACAACATGGCTCCAAATAATGGAACTGGTTGCAAATAAGGAAATTTTGAATAAAATCAATTGCTGTTATTGTGGTTAAAAGAGAAGCCATCTTGAAATGTAGGCAATCACATAACAATGAGTATGTTTAGACGAAGCCTCACTGTGTCGCATCATTGCTTTTTTCATACCTCTTTGTCTATTAACTTATTTTGTTTATAGACAAGGAGGTATGAAACGAAGTGATGCGACGTCGTGAGGCTGCGTCTAATCATACTAAATCACATTACTAAATCACATAAGTACCTACACAATAATTAAATAGTACATTAAAATGGCTCAAAATAAGCTCCGAAATATTTAACTGTTTAATCACCAAATAAACTGATTATATTACACTTATTATTATTAAGTTTGTTTATTTCAAGACACTTAGTTTATTTCACTAAGACACTAAGTTTATTTCACTAAGTTTATAAAAACTTCACACAATAAATGTATGGTCAATTTAGGTGTAGTTATTCACACGAAATATTTTAAAGAACTGAGGAGATGTAAGAAATAATTAATAAGGACCAAAAAATTAATCACAAAACCCAATGAAACAAAAAGTATTGAAAGTATAGGTGGTTTGGTGTACTGACGAGAGAAACAAAATTATTTTGTTTTTTATTACTTTGTGTTGTTAGTGTACTACAAATTTATTACATAAATGCAATTTATGCATTTGACACAAGGAATAACAGATGGTGAGTTAGAAATTCATATACCTATTAGTAAAACGTATATAATACATATATTTACATGCTATAATATGTAAATGTATTCAGTAAGGACATTGAATTTCTATTACGATTTATTAAATAAAAGACATTGGTCTGGTTTCCATTTTAGTGATTTTGTCGCTAGGTCTAGCGACTTTAATTAGAGCAGCAAGAAATTTTATTTCTTCTCATTATAGCGAGATTTTCGGCGTCTTTTCTTTTCGTTTATCAAGTTTTAAGGATTTTTGCAACAAACTTTTTAATGTAACAGTTAAATTTTATCAATGAAAAATAGTTTTGTATTTTTACCCCAAATGTAAAGGTACTACGCGGTAAAAATTTGGGTAAACCCACCTTATAAATTTTGTTTTTTAGGTAATTAAAGGTTTTAAAAATGTAAACTAGTTGTTGGATGAGTTGATCGTAATTTCAGGTAGATTGACAATTTTTTTTTTTCTGAAATTAGTAATAAAATATGCGGTAAATGCGTAGGCCCACTACTGTAACTCTATTTATTGTAGACATGCATCTTTTTTCGAGTATGCCAATAAATCTATTAAAGGGTTGAATTGTTATAAAGCAATTAGGTATTTCCATATATTTCAACATATTTCGTTATTCATTTAAGTGTTTATTATTTTAATTTTGTATAAGTGTCCAGGTAAGACCGCCAATAAAAAAAATGAAATGAAAAATATTTTTTTGGGCGTTAATTGAATTTATTTGTAGATAAATATTGCTTTTTAATGTGAAAAAAAAAAAATAGAAACAATAGCAATTGCGAATAATACAACTTTTATTCTAAGAATGAAAGAAGAACAGCTGGTTTTTCCATGAAAATAAAGTGTTTATTGGCATATGTATTTTAAAAATAAATCGTTCATTTTTGGGTGACACCTAGTGATTTGATTTAATTTGCAATTTAGCGAGTTTTCGATGAACTTCTAGCGACATCATACTTAAAATAAATATAAAATTTTTAGTATGTTTAAAATAAAAATAAATATAATAACATTCATTCGTTCGGCAAGAAAAGGCATTACGCCGACAATCGTATAAGTTCGAATGTGTGTTATCCGCCTCTAGCTGAACAGCCATCGTATATCATTTTTTACACATAACAATAGGTGTCGATAGGAAAGGTTTTGCTAGTCAGGATGGAACAGACCAGTTTTAGACACCTAGCGATCATACGTCACAACATTAATTAAGATAGCACAGTATTAATAACTTAAATACTAACTCAGGATACTTAGAATGAAGACTGCAAACTAAAATAATTTTTATTTATTATATTTTTTTATATTTTATTGACCCAAATTAATTCCTCAACAATATTTTAGTGATTAAAACTTGAATTTTTGGCCTCCTTTCGAAACCATTTTCAATTTCAAATGCGTTCATCTTTTTTCACTGAAATTTTACTATGAGAACGATTAAAAATTATAATGTAAAGACAACTAAAGCAAATTGCTATAAAATGATAATCTTATTGCTTTACTTAAATTTGTAAAGCAAACCTGCATTAAAATAATTACCATATGCATTAAAAAAAAAATTAATGCAAACTCTGCTATAAATTCTGTTTTAGCTTTTATTACATATCGCATAATGCAAACTTTACATTAGAAATTCAAGTAATTTTTTCTACTGTGTAATGACAGAATCGGTCCGGTTTCGGTATAATAGTTTAACTATTATTAGCACAAGACAAGTCTAATTTTACTGCACTGCTCTGCATTCTGACATCTCTTATCAGCAACTGCAGTGTTTCACCATTCAACTGTAATCTATAAAGGTTCCTTAGGAACAATATCTATTAATGAACTAATTTCTTCAAGCCGTAAGCTGTAAAAGATGGCATTAGTTTTCACCTGTAAATTACAGATTTGTTATTTCACATTTATGCTGCTAAAATTTATTAAGTGTACTATTGATTTGATACAAAACTTTAAAATTAATACAAATTAAATTTAAAAAAAATTGATCAAATAATACAAACCAACTGAATCCACCGTTTAATGACCAATACGTCATGTAATCGCCGAAAATCTAATTTATATACACTTTATTTGACACAAATTAAAATGAATATAAATTTGATTTAAAAAAAATTATTAAATATTACAAATCAATTAAAATATCTAATTTCTATTCACTTTATTTGACATAAAACTTTAAAATGAATATAAGTTAAATTTATTCAGCGGTTAGTTACAGACAATAACGTCGATCATAAATCATAAATCTAAATGAACCCGACCAGTACGAGAAAGATAATCGTGCTATAGATGTGGTAGTAAGAGACATATGTTGGCTAGTTGTCCTGTGAAATATGGATCAGCAATTACATCAGTGGGAACATCGACATCAGTGACTAAGCGGAAACCGAAACGGGAAGTAGATTTATTAAATAATTTTAATTCTTATTATTTTTTAGAGATTGTTTCTTTTGATTTAAATGATTGCAATCCAATTAAATGTTTAGTAGATTCAGGTAGTCCTATAAATTTGATAAAATTGTCAAAATTGAACAAGGGATTGAAGCTGGAGGCTGAAGATAATAGTTTCTGTGGACTAAACAACTCGCAGTTGGTGGTTCTTGGAGTGATAGATTGTTATGTGAATGTATTGAATTTTGAGTTTAGAATTAAATTTAGAGTTATCTCGGATGATGCGACGACCCATACTTGTATTTTGGAACGGGAATTTATGAATATTGACATATTATTCTGATAATTTTTCTAGTCAGATTTTAATTATCGAGATTGGCGACTTGCAGGAAGGTTCATTGTTAATTTTTGGTGAAGTTAGTGCCGCAACGTGTACGAAGTTATTATCAATCGTTGACAGGCATTATTTGAATAGTGAAGAGACTGGAAAGAGTAATTTTGATTACGAAATGAAAATAACATTGAATTCAGAGGAGCCGTTTAGTTTTCGACCTCGACGATTATCATTTTACGATAAGGACAAAGTTTCGGAAATAATTAAGGATTTGCTTTCGTGAAAAATAATTCGACCCAATGATTCTCCGTTTGCTTCGCCCATTGTTCTTGTTCCTAAAAAAAATGGCGAAATGAGGATGTGTATTGGTTATCGTACATTAAATGTACGAACGGTTTGTTGTGATTATCCGTTTCCATTGAGCGAGGATCATTTGGACAGATTAAAAGAAAAAAAAAGGTTTACAACACTTAATTTGAAAAGTGGATTTTACCATATTCGGATGGAGGAAAGCTCAGTTAAATATACGTCGTTCATGACGCCAATAGGCCAGTATGAGTTTTTGCGTATTTCATTTGGTCTTACCAATGCCCTTGGAGTGTTTCAGAAGTCCGTTAATATTATTTTTAAAAATATGATTAGGGATGGTACAGTGTTAGTTTATATGGATGATATTCTGATAGCTACCGAGACTAAAGATGAGCATTTTCAGATTTTAATCGAAGCTCTTGATCTCTTGAGTGAGAATCTTTTGGAATTACAATTGACAAAATGAAACTTTTTGCAGAGACGTATAAAATATTTGGGATATTTGCGGCAATGGAATATCACCCAGTCCAGATCACATAAGTACAATTCAGAATTTCTCTATTCCAAGGAACGAGTTATTTTAGGAAGTTTATTAGAAATTTTGCTATTATCGCAAAGCCTTTGTACGATTTACTTAGTAAAGGGACAAAGTTTGAATTTCATGACCATCATTTAAATGTTTTCGAATTCCTAAAGTTAAAGTTGATTGAGTCGTCAGTGTTGTGTATTTATTCACCAAGTAACGCTACAAAATTGAATTCTGATGCATCCAGTTTGGGCTATGGTCCAATTTTATTGCAAAAACAACCGAAAAAGAAAGATATTCATCCTAAAATTAGTCGTTGGGCTCTAACTCTTCAAAATTATGATTATGAATTAGTGCATCGGGTTTCAGGCCGCATGCAGCACGTTGATTGTTTAAATCGTATAAATTCAGTAATGGTTGTTGAGGAAAATAGTTTGGAGTTTAATTTGACAATTAGCAAGTCGCGAGATAAGGTTACAATACGAATGAGGAGTTTGCTTGAAAAGGAGGAACAACATTTTTATGAATCACGAAATGGAATTGTAATCGAAAGGATGAATATAAGATATTGTTTTAAGTGCCTCCACTTTTAATTTCAATCATTATTAGAATGTATCATGATGGTGTGGGTCACTGTGGAGTTGACAAAACTGTTGATTTGATTCGTAGGATGTATTGGTTTCCCAATTTGAAACGTAATGTTATTCAATACATATAGAATTGCTTGAAATGTATTGCATATTCTCCATCAAACAGGATTCGTTTAGATTATTTGGAGCTAGTTGACAAGGGCAAGGAACCGTTTTCCACTATTCACGTCGACCATTATAGTCCACTCAATTGTACCAGTATTAAGAATTTGCATATATTGCTAATAATTGACGGTTTCACTTGATTTGTAAAGTTGTATGCAACTAGAACTGTTAGTACGAACGAAACTGTTAAGCATTTACAATCATACTTCCAGCATTCCAGTCGACCTAAGGTTTTAGTATCTGATAGAGGTATTTGCTTTACGTCAAAGGAATTTAAAGAATTGATGGATTTGAATGGGATTAAGCATGTGTTGGTGGCTACGTCATGTTCACGGGAGAATGGATAGGCTGAAAGGATGAATCGATTTCTGACTCCCCTTTTATGTAAACTTTCAAGACCCGATTATGGATGGGATAAAGCTTTGGGTGAAGCAGAGTTCGTTATGAATAATACAGCAAGTAGGTCCATTGGTACTTTGCCTGCTCGTATGATTTGATATGAAATCTGATACTTTGGAATTGGAAAATTTTATGAATAGTGTTCTGGGAAGGTTGTGCGTGGAGGAAATTAGGAAGAACGCAATATTGTAAAATAGTAAGATCCAAGCACACAATAAAAAGAAATTTGATGGAAAGGTTGTCGTTCAGTGATTTGAAAGCGGTGATTTAGTGGTGATTCGTAATCCTCCGCCATCAGGTCAGTCAAAGAAACTTAGTTTAAAGTTTAGGGGCCCTTATACAGTCAAACAGATACTTCCTCAAAATCGTTTTCAAATCACTCGACAACCATTTGAGGGCGTGTTTGATTCAAGTAACATGCGAGGTTGGTTAACTGAATGACTGATTTTAACGTCATTCGTAAAGACTTTGCTAAAAATCAAAAGGTACGATTACTACCACGCCTAACGAAATATCATATTGAGCCAAATAATTTTCAAAAAATTAATTTAAAACTAATCGTTCAAGTTTTAAGCAGGACAGTATTATACGCCTTGCAAACAACACTTACATATTTTCTTTTTTCTCATACACCAGCAATATTTGAAAATTATTTGCAAAATGTTTTACCTACGGCTAAAGTTATTGAACAGTTCAATTTGTTTGATTTTTAGAATTATCGCTTCTTCTTATCTATAAAGAATATGTAGGAGCAGCCGCTATGAATGAACGGCAAAAAATATAAATATTTGGAGCAGAGTTTAAAATTTTTAAATGATTTGAAAATTGTAAATACATAAAAATAATTTTAAGTTGATTAAAGGGCTTCAACTCACAAGGGTTTGATAAAATACCTAAAGGCAAATTATAACATCGAACACATTTTAAACGGAAAAACAAATCAAGGTGTATTAGAGAACTTTTTTTCGGCTCTTAGTGGAAAAGGAGGATATAATTTTATGCCATCCGGCTATGAAATTGGGGTTGTTTTTTGCTAATATCGTAGTAACCAAAATTAGTTTTAACCCTATGCATTCCAACTGGTTACCGGATGATGAAGAAAATTAAAAAATTGATTGGAATTTTTTTAAATCTGACCTTTAAAATCGGGACCTTTTTAATTACTTGGTACGAATTTGTGCACTTTGTAGGTGGTCAGCCAAACGAACGGTATATTTGATATAAAACGGGGAATTCAATCAAATTTGAACGTTTAATTGTTTTAATAAAATTTTATTTATAATAATTTCGGTGATTTTGTGTCGAGAAGGGTGAATATAAATAGAATTTTTATGCAAATACTAACGTATTTACTTGTTACTTATGTTATTTTATTATTATATTGGTTTATTATTGTATGATTTTATTATTATATAGAATAATTTAGTTCGTTAATAGATTTTGTTTTCAGGGAACCTTTACAGATTGCACTTAAATGGTGCCACACTGGAGTTGCTGATGAGAGATAACGGAATCCAGAGCAGTTAATTATAATTATGATTGTCTTGTACTAATAGTAGTTTAAATATTGGCTACCGGGAAACCGGACCAATTCTGTCATTACTGACACACCTTTTCTTTCCCTACCCCATAAAAAAATTACTTACTAGTCTGTAACCGGGTCGATCTCAATAATTTTACTAATATCCTGCCTTATTCATACAAGTATATGTAAAAACGGGTGTATTGTGGGCCTGGTGTTTCCTGGGATATCTTGCTTAATACTTGACCATAAGTTATAAATCAATCAATCAGAGGTTAGCCAAACAAACGTTTGTTTACACAGAGTTATATTGGGTTGTAAATTAAGAAAGGCTTAAGCGCATTTATCTTTATTCTTATATATCATCAATCTTACTTGATTAATTTTTTTTGCCTAATGGTATAAACTCTTCTTATAGTATTTAATTACAAACAAACGATTAGGGACTTCATGATTGTGTTAAATTATCTTTTCTTTATATAGTAAATAAAGTAAGACGTACGCAGTAAAAAGGTAGATAATCGTAGTAAATAATCGTGATTCATATTTTCGAATCAAATTAATTTATCAATTTTAATTAAAAAATATTCATACAGAAATGCAAAGTTTTACAATCGTGATTTTAATTAGGAGTAGCATAGCCATGTTTTAACACCCTTTAGATAGGTCGAATGATCAAGAATTTGTTTTATACTTTCCGGTAGTTGATTATAAATTGTAAACGCCACAAACCTAAAAAATACTTAAAATAGTCCTTTCTAGGGGTTGGGCAGTTAACTAATATATTTAATAAAATCAAAACCTTTTACAAAAAATGTAAACGCTTAGTAAAAAAAATTATATATAATTCTCGATTTAGTGTGGTATTTGGTCGTGTTAGTTAGTAACATTCGAAACTAAAAACAATTTTTTTTAGATTATTTTGTTACTATGGCAGTTTCAATAAATAACTTACACTAATTTAAATATAATTTTTTTAATAGTTTTCATTCTCACTAATATTTTAACAAATCTAGAATTTGTACAGCCTACGTAATGAATTTGGCTTTTATTACAGAAGGTTTTGATACAATTCAAATTTTTACCGCTGGCCGAAATCGTATTTTTTTAATTCTGCGTAACTTTGCTTAATCTAGCTTCAATAATAATAGGTTATGACTAACAGTTTCGAATGCTTTTGTAATATACAAAAAATATAATTAATACTATAATACATATATATATATATATATATATATATATATATATATATATATATATATATATATATATATATATATATATATATATATATATATATTTATATATATATATATATATATATATATATATATATATATATATATATATATATATATATATTTACATAATAATACAACGATATTGTACTTTATTTAGTTAAATTGTATTTATTTTTTTTATACTTTTTATTTAAAAATAAGCCTGCAAAAATAAAGTGTTCAGTTAAAAATTTTTTTAAAATAATCATTAAAGTGTAGAATTAAAATTCCTACATAAACAAATAGATATAGGTATACAAAATATACTTGTAGCAGGGTTTCAACCAAATGAAAATTCGAGTTTGAGTTCAAGTCATTTTTCTTTTCAAAAACAAAAACAACAATAAATATCAAATCATTACAAAGGATGTTTCTATAAAATTCCTCCAGTTCATCGGATGATGAAAATGGGCGCGAGGTGTTGGAAGATACCTTAAAGACCAAAAATAATAGTTTGATCACAGCTAAAGAAAGCGGATACAATGATAAAACCAACTGTATATCAAATTTTTCCCAGGGTCCCAAAGGAAAAAAAGGTTTTGGAGTTCTGGGAAAACCATAAATTGGATATCCCATTATACGAAGTTATTCAGATTGTGCTGGCAACACAGGTCAGTGTGAAGTGGGCTTTTTCTGCCCTAAAATTAATTCTAGCGTCACAACATGCCCAATTGAATAAACATTTCTTAAAAAACATTTTATTCGCATTTTTAAATGAATTCTTTTATAATAATAAATAAAAAAATGATTTTTTTTCAACCCAAACTCGAACCCGAACGATCGCAAACCCAATATCTTCTTGTGCAAAAACCTGAATCCGAATGCGAAATTGTCAGGGTTTGAGACCCTAATTTGTAGATATATGTATTATAAACAATTTATTTTATCTAAAAAAATAAATATGTAAATGTATATAAATTATACAAAAAGAAATATTTCAGGCCTAATTCAGACCTGGAAAAATTATTAAAAGATACAAATAAACTCATAAAATTGTAATTCAATATTTCACATAATAGAAAATAAATCAATTTCACATTTGTTATGTATTTATCACAACTATTCTAACAGTTCGTCGAGTTCATAGGAGATTCTGTAAATTTATTTTACTTTCATTGTAAGTATTTTTAAAAAGAAAAGTTACTAAAATAACCAACAATTTGTTCAGTAATCAAATTCAGCTGAAAACGAATAAGGAAAATTGTTAAATGTTTAAAGGGATGAAGTAAAAAATAAATGCAGTTTTGCTCACCAAATTTAACTTTTTACAAATCAAATTCATCCTTCTCCAAATCAAATTCAACCGTATACGATATAAAACCAAAATTTTTTGAAAATTCTGAACTTTATCCATAACATATGCTTGGTTGGTGCTTGATAATGCAAGAATTCATCGGCTTGTGGATCAGTCACGCCATCATTTAGTTTTTCTCTAATGTAATGTTTGGCCTGCGGCCGGCAACAATAATTTCATCGAAAAAATAACCAAGTAGTAATTGTTCCAGTCGGTATGGTTTCAATGGCTATGGTTTCAATGGGATGCTGAAAAATATTCCATAATTTACCATTATTTTGCTCGGAAAGCAAATGTTGAGTGCTAAGTTTAGTTTTTGAAAATATTTTTTTGTTTGGATTGAGCATGGGCGAGTAGGCTAGAGAAAATCTAAATGGAAAAAGTATGAGCATTTATATCGTTTATATGTCGGTTTAATTGGTGTTATATCATCTACGGTTGAATTTGATTTGCAAATGGATGAATCCGATTTGTAAAAGATTGGATTTAGAGTGCAAAACCTATAAAATTTGTCAGATTGTACTAAATTCCGCTGTAATGTACTATTTTACTTTTTAAAATCAATTGTACCGAAAAAAGTACCGTAAATTCCATCACTGATATAACCTATCAAAGGCCTCCAAAACATGCAAAAACTAATATAAACCATTGGGTCACTTCCATAAAAAACAAAAAATTTCAAATTCAAAAATATACAAAATTTATAGCGATCGCCAACCCTGCTTCAAATCGCAAAAAATGATGACTCAAAATCGAAAAAGTCCAAGAGGCAACCGATCGAAATGACCGATATACCCATTAAATTCCTTCAAACATGCAAAACACTACCACAAATCAATTGTTCATTCTCAAAAAAATTTAAAATCCAAATACAAACAAAGGCTACAGCCTGGTCGCCCGTGAACCGGCGCGTAACACGTCACCCATCAATAACACCGCTGCATCTCAAACTCCCGTCCAACAGCCCAGCCGCACACATACTACAAAGGAAACACATCTAACAAAGCACCACATGCCATCCCCGCGTCTATCCCAAAAAACAAAACCACAATTGATTCACATTAGGGATGTACCATCGAACGGTATCTCTACAGTGATATGTGGAAAACTTTGAATTTTAACATCGATGTAATCAATACATCGATGTAATCGATACATCGATGTTCAAACAAAAGTCATAATTAAATTTAAAAAAAGTAAAAAAAAAAAAAAATCAAATAAATTTATCTCTTTCTCAGTAACTTCTTTCTCAGTACATATAAATTATAAATTTTAGATTTAGTCTCAAATAATAGAAATTAAGCTACTCTCTCCCTTTCTCTAAATATCTCAAAGGCGCTATATGGTATGTTGATTGTAGGAACATTATAGTAACATTGACAAACCTTTCCCTTTCAATCTGTTTCGTTGGTTTGTTACTGTCAACTCGGCTTTTGAAAATAGCCTTTCAGATGGTGAAGGTTCTATTGTTAAACCAGTTACTAATGAAACGCGTTCAAATAATTTTATTATGCATAGATCAAGCCTAAAGTTTTGTGTCAAATAAAGTGTATATAAATTAGATTTTCGGTGATTTTATCATGCATTTGTCTTAAAATGGTTAATTCACTTGATTTGTAATGTTTAATCAATTTATTAAAATTTAATTTATATTATAATTTTTATAATTTTATATTTTTAATTATGTGATAAATTAATTAATTGTAAATTCAAGGCAGAAACTATGCCCATTTATTACAGCCTACGGCTTGCAGAAATTATATTATTATATTATTATGTTATTATATTATGAATTAATTAATTTATAATTTTAGATGAAAATTAATTCAATTTATTACAGTCCACGGCTTTGAGAAATCAGCCCATTAATAATTTTATTTTTCAGAGAAACATTACAGATTACAGTTGAGTGGTGGCATACTGGAGATGCAGATAAGTGAAGACAGAATGCAGAGCAGTTCATAGTTTTAATTTTTCATACCGGGAAACCGGAGCATTTCTGTTATTACTGACATACTTTTCCATTCCCTACCCCACAAAAATTTACTAACTATTGGCCGCCAAAGTGTCTGTAAACGAGTTGATCTCAATAATTTAATTAATATCCTGTCTTATCCTTCCAAGTATATGTAAAAATGGGTGTACGGTGGGCCCGGCGCTTTTCGGGATATTCTGCTGGATCAGTGCCGCATTTGTTTCTTTGGCGGGCACCCTTAGACACAGTACTCTGAAGTGCCTTATTATTATTAAGAAAACTGTGAAACATCTACATAGTTATAATTAATTATTTGGTGTTATTTTTAATTCATTCATTTAATAACATACCGAAATAAGTTTACGTATTTATTAAAAATTTTCTCCTCCATTTTTTGTCAGTGCATCAATTATATCAGAATAATCAATATTTCTTGTTAATTCTGTTTCTATTGACAATATAGATAATGCGTTTAAGCGTTGCTCATTCATAGTTGACCTTAAATATGTTTTCAACAACGAAAAACTTCTTTCTGCAGAGCAGTTGGTTAAATGTGTGCATAAAAATATTCTTAAAATTATATTTACATTCAGAAACACGACTTCTAATTTTTTTCTAAATATTAATTTACTGAATTCTAATAAAGAATTTTCAGGTATTTCATTTGATTTTAAATACGAACCAAAGTGAATATATTCATCCATAAAATATTCGTCTAAATGATTCTTGTACATCTTGTATAAAGTTTCTGCATTTTCAAATATTTTTTTAGCTGGGTGTTTAGTTAAATTATTAAAAAATTTCAATTTTTTGTAAATTAATTCAAACCCTTCAACTCCCTTTTTTAGATCATCACTAAGACACATAATTATATCATTAAATGTTTTGGTTTTAAAATTCAGATCAGTATTAAATTTTAACTCATCAGTCGATTCGTCATGGTCTATTTTCTTTTTCCTCCCACGTTTCTTTCAAACTCTTTCACTAAAGATATTTCCTTGGCTTTTGTTTCATAATATTTGTATAAATTTGAAGTTGGGTTAACAAATCCAATCAATGATTTGTATTGCTCCACAACAATCGATAAATCAATCTTGACGGATTGTAATTTCAAATTTGTAGCATTAAATTGTTGGAAAATCAATTTCCAAAAGACCATCATAAAAGCGGATTCAAGAAAATTCATTTGATTGCTGATATTTTGAGCTTGGCTTCTAACTTGAGATATTGCTCTTTACATATTTTTGCTGATGATGTCCAAATATATAGAAACAGTCATTTAGATCAAGACTCTGTAGTAAGGAATATTTCTCTGATAAATGATGATTTATGTAGTATAGTTGATTGGTCGATATTGAATGGGCTTAGATTAAATGCGAGTAAATCTCAGTCAATTATAATATATAACAAACCTCTTGATACTTCGTCCTATCCTGGAATTTATCTAAGCGATTCTCTTATTCCGTTTTCAAATACTGTAAAAAATTTAGGGTTAGTTTTCAGTAAATCTCTTACATGGGGTGATCACTTATTTAATATTAGTAGAAGGCTGTTTAGCATGCTTAGTTGTTTGTGGTAGGGTTTACGGATAGTCATTTTAAGAAAATAATGTTTATGTCTTATATTCTCCCTCAGTTTATTTACTGTGATTTAGTTTTGTTTGGGAGAAACAAAAGAAATTACTTCAGGAGAATATGAGTATTCTCCAAAGATGTTTCAATGCTTGTACTAGGTTTATTTTTGGTATTAGAAGATCCGATCATATTTCTCCTTATTCTAATGTTGTTTTAGGATGTAGTTTATCTACCTTTTTTGAACTTCGCGTTTGTCTTTTTATTTTCAAACTTCTTAAAACTAGGCAGCCAATTTATTTGTATAGGAAGTTGTTGTTTAGTATTCGGCTAACTTACGGTTACTTCCACCAAAAAATTTGTATAGATCGTTAAACAAATCCTTTTTCGTTAGGGGAATTTCTCTCTGGAATTCAATTCCACTTGTAATTAAAAGACTAGGTTCGTCGAAATTATTTAAGTCAAAATTTTTAGAGTGGCGTGGCTGATTGGCAATACGTGGTTTTTTTTTTAAATTTTTTATGTTACTTGTTATTTTATTATTATTATTATTATTATTATTACTTCATCTTGTGTAGCACATTTCATTAAAAATGTGCTCTAGCTCAAAATGAGGTGTGCTGTATGGGGTGAATTTGTTTTGAAAAAATTTAAGAGGTTTTTATGCCTAATGGAAGCAAATGTTGGTTTTGATGTTTTTATATTTGCCTTCAGATGTGCTTTTCCTCTTAATCTAAATTCTAAATACAAATAAATAAATAAATAAATAAAAGATAACTTAACACAATATAACCTACAAAAACTGTTTAAGTTATTTGCAGTGAAAATACCGCACTATACAACTTTGGAGCGGTATATGTAAATAATCTTTTAAAATGTTCCTTATTAGGAAAAGGGATCATAATTATTTTAAAGTTCCGCAAGTTGTAATTGACGCTATAACGCTATTAAAAGAACGATTTCCGCTAATGATATAAAAAGTTTTAAGGATTTTGAAAACATAATAAATTCTACCCCAACACGTAATCCCATATTGAAGGTGCTAGTCAACCAGGGCATAATACAAACACTTTAAAAATTCAGGGCTACAAATGTTCCGCAGATAGTAAAAAGTTCTTAATGTCGTCCTTAAGTTACTTTTTAAATTATTAACGTGCTCCTTAAAATTGAGCTGAGAGTCTAATTGAAAACCAAGATATTTGAACGAGTTCGCAGTTTCAATAGGAACGCAAAGTGAGTTACAACTGTTTTAATCACAAGATAATGAATGATACATTAATGTTGACTTCAATACTTGGATAGTACCACCAATACTGAAGTTCATTAATTTAGACTTGTAACTCAAAATCATGAAATAAACGAAGAACCATTTTTTCAATAAAATATAGATAGCATATGAGCATACTAAGGCTTTTTCAGTGGAATATTTTTTATAAAAAGCCGTATTGTCGTTTATCTAGAAAATTTATATTATCAAGATATCCCAAAAGTCTATTTTTAATTAATTTTTCTGGTATTTTAGAAAAAGTGCTCAGCAGAGTAATAGGCCGATAATTAGTCATATTTGACTGTGCGCCTTTCTTAAAAAGCGGCTTTACGACTCCAATTTTAAGTTTTTCAGGAAAAACCTCTTTGGACAAAGATAAGTTGAAAATATAAATCAGTACATGAACAACTCCTACCAATTATATTTAGCTATCCTCAACGGATCAGTTTCAATTTTGTTATCACCAACATTAATTGAGAAAATTTTATTTGTGCTTTGTGAATTGTTCAAAACATTGTTAATGACCTTCCACTACGATTTTATGTTCTCTTCTCATAAAATTTAGACTTATGCTGTGTGCGACATGCCAAAAATGTTGACTAAATCGCCGACTTTTTTAAATTATTGATTATTTCGTAACACTGATTCAAAGATGACACTAGTTTTAATATTACGATTCTAAACTGTTGACTTCAGTCGGTTAAAAAATATTTTGTTTTTAACAACTATGCTTATACATAAATATTACCATTTTAATATTTTTGTTTTTAATGTTTGTGTTAAATTAATGTTTGTGTAGTTTTAAAACTTCTTAAATACAAATCTGTAAATTTTTATTTGTATTTATACCTCACGAGCAGGCTAAATAAAAAATTCTGGTGGTTAATAGAATAACTAATGAACAATTTAGAAAAGTCGGCGATTTACACGAAATTTTCGGCATGAGGCACACAGCATTAAAATATATTTCTTTAGTTAGAGGAATAAATCTTTTTATTTTGTCCTTGATTTTCTGAAATTTTTAATTCAAAACAGCATTATTTTGATTCTTTGCTAATTTTTTGGCTAAAGTGATTTTATAATTAATTAAATTAAGCAGCGAAGTGGTCTTCCAAGATTTAATTTTGAAATCTTGCCTACTAATTCTCAATAAAAAAGGTAACTGATGAACTGATGTTTTGTACTTATACAATAGGGCGATAGAATAATTAATTAATTAATTTGTGAATTGCAGGAAAATAATGCTATGTATTACAGTCTACGGCTAAAATAAACTAGTTTATTAATAGATTTTGTTTTCAGGAAACATTTGCAGATTACACCTGAATGGTATCACACTGGAGTTGCTGATAAGAGATGACAGAATGCAGAGCAGTTCGTTGAAATTGTGATTGTATTTAACGGTAGTTTTAATATTGGCTACCGGGAAACCGGACCAACTCTGTCATTACTTACATACCTTTCCTTTCCTTACTCCACAAAAAAAGAGTAGAATAGAATTGTGCCATAATTAACACATGAGGTGTCTGAAACCGGGTCGTTTCTATCATGCATGCATGGAAATATATTTAAAGAACTATAAATGTATGGAAAACCGCTCCTAGCCTACCGTTTATTGAATGTAAAAATGCTTTGGGAATAGGACCAGCATTATCCGGAACATTTGCCTGGAGCTTGATCCCACTGTTCAATCAATCAATCACTCAATCAAAATAAATTTTTTTAATTAAATTTGTATAGATTTTAAAATATTTTGTATTTTGGGACTCGGTTATTGAACTATTTAGTGACAGTTAAAATGCCAAGTGATAAAATAATTTAATTTATTACAGTTCATTGCTTCGAGAAATTAATGATATACAATTTTAATGTATTTTTATTTCCCTGTTATGTAATTTCACTCAACACATTTGTAATGGTCATAACCGTACTGAATCGTTAATTCTCGATGCACTGGTCCAAACTATGAGTTTAATTGGTAACCAAGAAAAAATGGTTTTTCTTTTTCATTTTACTTTTTCTATTATTATTTCTGTTTATACATTTTTGTTGCTCGTATGCTATCTTTATTATATCTTAATCTATGATCAAACCTATCATTGTTGACCCAACTATGGTTGGATTAATTTCCTTAATTTAATTTTCCTTAATTTAAGCTGGATCCTTAATTTAATTACCCGCCATAAAATTCTTTTTTTTCGTTTTTAAACTCTGCAATATTTTTCTGGGGCCGAAGCTCTCCCAACTGTTTCGTGGTTAATTTTTGCCGTCCTACCTTACGCCGTCACCAGCCAAATCAAAGACGCACGAATACAGGTTCGATTTTAAATCCATCTGCACATTGCATTGCTCCAGTCAGCCGGTACTGACATGGACGATGGTTCGGCCCATGGACTCTGCACTCTAACAGGGGGTCATAGTTGTGTCCTTCATCATCATCGATCGTAATCAGGTGATGAAAAATCCTTTTTGTAAATCAAAATAAGTGGCAAGATGACAAAAATAAGTGGCAAGATGATAACGAGTATCTTCCGAAAATAATTTTAAGTATGTGGCCCTAAGTAAATAAACCGCTGGTAATTGTAACAAAAAACTAACTAAGTCATACTAAAATTTATCGCACCATTAGCTATTTCGAAGGGCATATCCGCTATTGAATAATTTACCAGACAAAATTGACAGTTCGAGCATTTTTTGAAAACGGGTTCATTGGTTAGTTACTCTAGTTTTATCAAAGAGTTTCTTTTTAATGAATATTGGCACGTCTACAAAAATTTATTATTTGGTTGCATCCGATATTTGAATTAGTGCCACATACAATACAGCTGATAAAAACATCGATTTATTGAAGGAGAAGTTATATGATACTCACTTTGATGTCCAGCTTTAGCAAAAACCAAAAGTTACAAAAAGTATTAATACCATCAAGGTAATTCAAGCTGGAGATGAACGAAAAATTAGACAATTCAGAGCTACACACAATAATAAATCCGTGGCTTAATTATTAAAGTGCTATAAAGTGATGTGAAATTTAGTGTAACCAATTAATATCAAGTGAAAATCATCTTATCCATTTAATTTTATAAAATGTCCGATCAAATTTAAACTAAAAAAAAATTATTTATTTTCTATTTTAAAGGGTTAAATTGTACTCAACCGGCAATCGATGACTTTCCAAAAGATTTTTTCACAGAAAAAGAAAGAGAAAGTGGCGCAGTAATATTACATATAACAGCAAGTTTATATTTATTTGGGGCATTGGCCGTAGTATGTGAAAAATATTTTGTACCTGCCGTAGAAAAAATATGTCATGGTAAGTTTCATAATTGATTTTTTATTATTCTAAATTAAATCATTTTTTTTTGTTTGAGAAATCTATCAGACCAGAAGTAAGAAGCTCACTTCTTCTATAATCGTACTTTACTAAATTATTGTTGATCCATTTTAAAGTTGGTTTAAGTTTTATAAATTATTGTTTTCTCAGTAGGTTCGCAATCTAGCAACATTTGTGGTTTCCTTATTTCGGTTTTAGTGTTTGTGATTTTTCGCAATTTGACGATATTACAAAAGTTCAGGTTTATCCGAACTTAATTCCCAGAGTACTTTCATCATCTAATGTGAAGTGCTGCTAAGACAACCCACGCGTCATCGATCGAAAAAGTGGTAAATCCCGCGATTGCAGTAAAACTACCCAATTTTTTATTTTCACGTAGGTGTTGACAGGTGCCGCAACATGTGGATGAGTATTATCGTGCAGAAGAATAATTTTTTCGAGTTTGGAGTAGTATTGGCCGCGGTTTTTCCGTGAGTGCTCGGTTTATTTTATAAATCATGGTCATTAGAGAGCTCCAGTAATGGTTTAGTTCAGTTTGAGCATCTCATAATACAACACGTAGTTGATCCCGCCAAAGACATAATATGAGATTTTTTTCATCAGTATTCATGATTAGGTAACAAAGTTGATGCATGACCATGTGGTCCTCATGAATTCTTCTTCTTTTGGTTATCGTAGTGGATCTATTTTTCATCACTGGTGACTCTACGACGCAAAAGAAAATGTAACCATATCTTACTCGTGGCACTATCTTTTGTCGAATGTTGGAGAGTTATTTGCATACCCGAATAAATCACTGTGCATTTATCACCGTATAAATATCTTTTACAAATTTTTTGAATTTATTTGTTGTAAACTTATTCACTTGGCGTATTGTATCTCCATATTTGCTGTTTATCTCGTTTAGTGGCAATCTCAAATCTCACTATAGAAGTTACACTGAAAAGGTTTCTTGGGTCAGAAAATCTTATTCTGTTGGTGTTAAATTTTCTCCTGTGATTTTACTTTATCAGTATTGCTGCGTTTCATGTCATTGGTAGTCTTCCGACTCTCCTTTTTCTTGTGAGCTCCAGTCCAATGGCATTCTTGCTATATTACTTGGTGGTTTGCTTAATGTATGACCAAACCATCTCCATTTCCGTTTCTTTATTTCAATTTTAATGTCGGTTAAATGGTCATCCAAAGCCAAAATGGCGGCCAAATAAAACCGACTCTCAACTTACTGAAATATAATTTATATTTCTACATAAGTTTGATTTTGGTTAACTCTAGCATTCAAGTGGCTCATTTTTTGATATCGTACTTTGGTTTTTATTTTTAGGGTGATTAGTGAGTGTGGGAACATAAACTGTTTAAAATTGTAAATCGTAAACTGTAAATTGAGACTGTCAGTTTGTTATCTACCGTAAAACTACGTATATCCTTTGATTACCTGGTAATTTTGTACCTGTTCTGTGAGTTTCTTAAAGATTAACGAGTCAGTGGGAGTTTATAGAATTATTTTTTGGTATAGTTCCAATGTAGTCATCTATTAGGAACAACAACCTATACAAATGTACCAAGGGCTATCCGTACCTACCCTATATATCATCCCTAAAGGAATATTAGTTAAATTAATTTTTAAAATCATTTGTATTTCCAGCATTAAATATGTCTAATGATGTGGCGGGTGCTACATTTATGGCGGCGGCAACATCAGCCCCAGAATTATTCGTTAATGTTATAGGAACATTTATAACAGAGGGCGATATTGGTATTGGAACAATAGTCGGTTCAGCCGTATTTAATATACTAGCTGTGGCCGCATGTTGCGGAATTGGTGCTGGTATGGTAAGTATTTTTATAATACTATATAAATGATTTATGTATATATATATAATCATAACCTACACATAAATACATAGGATTAATTAAAACAATTATAATATATAATTATAGTAATTTAGAAATAATTTATATCTAAATATAACAATCTAATTAAAATCAAAGTAATAAAAATGTTTACAAAACTAATGTTAAATTAATTAAAGCCGATTGATAAGAAACAAAATTTTTTTTTTATCTAATTTACTACCCATAAATATGATAAATAATTAATAGAAAATGAATTGTAATTTATTTTTGTAGGTAGTTCCATTAGATTGGTGGCCATTGACTCGAGATTGTTTAGCCTATGGTTTTACGGTATCGGTACTAATTTGCATAATTCATGATGAACGTGTTGAATGGTATGAAGCACTTATCCTAGTTCTACTCTATATCGTTTATATTGCCGTAATGTATTATGATAAGTCGTTTCAACGATGTGCACGTGGTAAGTTATATTTATGTTTATATAATTTGTGACCCTATATATATATTTGTTACAAATATGTGACTATATATATAATGTGGTTTTGGAAATAATATTTTAATTTTTTATTTAAAACAAGGTGGTATTAAACATGCACGATCACGTAGATCTCATCACACAACCAGTAGTGTTAGAAAAAAAAATAGTTCGGATCAAGGTAGAGTTATTGGCACTGTTGTGTGTTTTCAATTTTATTTCATAAAAACATAAATAAATAATCGATATATAAATGTGAATAAGGGCAAAATATTTATTTTTGAAGCGATTAACTATAAAACATCACCTAAAATATTAATAAATTTAACTGGTAGATCTCGATCGATCTTTATAGGTTGTGACCCCTCAAACCAAAGGTAATTAAACGATAGAATCATTGGAACATGATTTGTATGTAATGTTATCAAATTTATAGAGCACATAACATAATTGTTTTTGAAATTAAATGGCAATGTGTAAATAAATGACCTAAAAGTGAAAGTGCAGGCAAGAAAAGTTTACCATAAAATATTTTCCAAAATTTAATATAAATGAAATATTTTTGTTATATCGAAGTGTTTCCAGACAGTAAATAGAAGTGAGTGAATGAACGACGTTTTTGTTAGGGAGTTGACAAAGTATTGGCAGTGAATGAAAAAAGAAAAATTTAGTTATTCTTCCTGACTTCCAGAATAGTTTAACCTTCACCTTGACAGTATACACCCAAGTACAGATCAGAACTTACACTTTGAATATTTTTGTAATTTGTTATGGATTTTAATTTCACTTAGACTCATTCACCTGAAGTATTTACTAAATTATTCCTAAAAAAACTTAGGAAATTTTTAGGAAAAACTTCACGTATCTACATACGGATGGAAAGTATTTCTTAAACAACAACAAATTTCCTAAAAATTGCACCAACAAAATAAACGTAAAAACTACGTATTATAAGTACGTATTATCGAATAAATTATTTTCTATAATTAAAAAAAAAAAAAAAAAAAAAAAAAAAACAAATCAAGCGAAAACTATTATTTTAAGTTGTAATCAAGACTTATTTTCTAAAACAACTGTACTCGTAAAAGTGTTCATGTCTATCGGACAACAGGTATGAATGAAATAATTTGATGTAATTATTCCATATGAATGGAATAATTTGATGCAATTTTTCCCGGTTTTCCTGAAGAGCGAACACTCTAGCAGAAACTTGTTTTGAGTAGACAAGAGTCTATTCTAAAGGAAAGTCATACAGATTTTTAAAATTCTAGGGGAACAGGTAGTTAGGAATGGACATTTTTGATGTAAGTTACATAGTAGCGATACATCAATTTTTCCCGATATGGTACTTTATTAGTATTGATTTGAAAAACTATTTAAATTTTAAATTGATTTTTTTGATTAATCCAAATTTACCTTTATTCCAATTAAAATTAGCATCTATCAGTTTCTTAGGTTTTAAATTTATTGCAAAAAATGCAGTTACCATTTTGAAATTCAAGAAATTTACAGCATTTTTCGTGAATATTACATTTGCAATAGTCACAGTGTATAGTTTTGTCTGCATCCAACTTTCCGTAACAATAAAGACAATTTTCCTCTATATTATCAGAATTCTCCGCCAATATATCCCTAATGGTTTTACGATACATTTGTAGTGCTGGTCAATTCTTTTACTCATCATCTGAGTGTATATTTTCGAACCTCTTATGGTTGATTAAATATTCGGCTGCGTAAATTACTCCACAATTGTACCCATCGAGTTGTTGCGGCAATCCCTTTCCTGGAACGATCTTAAAGATTATTGGTTCTTTTTTATGGTATCGCATTATTTCATCAGCGAAATGCCGCACCTTTTCACCCATTTCAAAAACGGTTTTATTTGAATTCAGTGGGTCGTACGTAATAATTTGGTTTTCTATAAATAGGGAATAATAACAAAGTTTGGACTGGCGCACAAAATTAGCTCCCTCTGTTTTGTTTGATCTAGTGCTCTCTACACAATAATGTTATCAAAAAATTTCATGAAACATATTGGTCTATACAGACACTACTAGTCTCAGGAACATTTAGCGTAGTTGAAATAGGCTTGTACACAATATCACAGGTCAGAAAGTTTTTCCCGCTTAAAGAAGTACAACAGTTGTTGTAGACACAGCTCTCCCACAAGTTATTATGTTGATATTTAAAAATTACCAAGTGATAATTTAATTCGGTCATTTTTTGGTAATATACGTCAGGCATTCGATTTAATACAATCATTTTAGGGGTGAACAGTTGTAATGCTCGTTTGCTTGCATATTTTGGATCTCGCTATTTAATTTTTTTTCGCCAGTTTTCTTGATTAGGTCCGTCTGGACTTTTTTCATCAGCTCTACGTACAGACAGCGGAGTTGTGTGAGGAGTATTTAATTTAATTCTATTTTAATTTTTTTTATTTTGGTTTGAAAAAGGTCCATATTCTACAGCTTTTAGAAGAAATGATGTTCTTTCTTGAAGTCTGTATGATTTTCCTTTATAATAGACTCTTGTCTACTCAAAACGAGTTTCCGCTAGAGTGTCCGCTTTTCAGGAAAACCATGAAAATTCGGGAAAAATTGTTGTATCGCTACTATGTAACTTACATCAAAAATGTCCATTCCTAACTACCTGTTCCCCTAGAATTTTAAAAATATGTTATATTTTCCTTTAGAATAGACTCTTGTCTACTCAAAAGTTTCTGCTAGAGTGTTCACTCTTCAGGAAAACCATGAAAAATCGGGAAAAATTGTTGAATCGCTACTATGTAACTTACATCAAAAATGTCCATTCCTAACTACCTGTTCCCCTAGAATTTTAAAAATCTGTATAATTTTTCTTTAGGATAGCCTCTTGTCTACTCATAACAAGTTTTCGCTAGAGTGTTCACTCTTCAGGAAAACCATGAAAATTCGGGAAAAATTGATGTATCGCTACTATGTAACTTACATCAAAAATGTCCATTTCTAACTACCTGTTCCCCTAGAATTTTAAAAATCTGTATGATTTTCCTTTAGAATGGACTCTTGTCTATTCGACGAGTGCACTTGTTTTAGAAAACAAGTCTTAATTACAATTTAAAATAATAGTTTTCGCTTGATTTGTTTTTTTTTTAACTATAAAAAATAATTTATTCGATAATACGTACTTATAATACGTAGTTTTTACACATACATACAACTGTTTATTTTGTTGTTACAATTTTTAGGAAATTTGTTGTTGTTTAGGAAATACTTCACATCCGTTTAGACTCAGTTCCAAAATATGTGAGTTTATTTTAAATAGTTTTAATTTTTATTCCACTCTGATGCGGGAGCCTCGAAATATCGTCTAGAATAAAAAGTATGTTCTGCGGCTGTTGTGGTTCTTCAATAGATTTTCCAAGAATAGTACTTATGAATAAATGTTCGCCCAACCCATTCTAAAATTCTCGCCGTCGACCTGTTTTACCGTGTTTGATGGATTGTTAGTCGTAAATATAAAATATAAGCAGCACTATCAATTATATTGAAAAACATTGCCAGTGACCAGCTATATGCTCTTTTAGTTTTGTTATAATTGTGTATTATGTCAGCCATAGAAATTAAAATTACTGCTCTATTTTTCTTAGGTACGTATGAACAAAGTACCTTTTCCCTTCAATACCAACATTTGTTGAAAAATCCAGGATGCATCGTTTACTTTTATCATGGTACCGGCCATTTAAAGGTTCCAACTAAGTAACTCTTTCGCTAGAAAAGTTGACGTAAGCAAAATTATTCAATGTTACATTTTTGCCTGTAGTTTTGCTTGGTGAGTCTAAGTCTTTCACAACTGGTTCTCCTTGGTTGATATCCCTTGTGTTACAAATTTTACCGGTATAAATCTGTCAGTATCTGAATTGCATGCGATATTTGAATTAGTGGCATGGATGGGATATACCGGTATAAAATTTGTACGCTCTCTAACAGGAATCAATCGTTCATCGACTGGTATTATGGTGTTAAACCGAATAATCTTCATTTCATTGTAAAGGCGTTGCACAGACATAGTTGCTCGATACAAAGGAAAATACATTTTTCCATAATTGATTTACAGGTTTAAACGTTTGATCTGTAAGCTCCGCCGTCAATTAGATGTCTAATTTACAACAACAATTGCATAGAAATAAGTTTTTTTCCAAAGCAATTACACATATATACATTTACGCGTAAAGCCTTGGTACTCAGATTGATTTCAAGTGAAATTTTCATACGATTTTAACAAATCGAAATCAGAAACGAATAATTTTACTTGAGATTTCATTTTAGTGTACTCAGATCACGAGCGAAAAATCAAAATTTATTCAAGTATATAGCATTTTCCAGAGATGGCACACATAAACTCTCCAATTTTTTGAAATAAATGTATCAACCTATTATTTTCGTTCGGAATTTTAACAGATCAGGGTGGTCATTTTGTGGTGCTATATCACATTTGGTGATATAAACTGTGATAAAAGGAAATAGTCTGTACTTAATTCGTGGTTTTATGGATGAATTATTGCACGTCGCTTATTGATTTGAATGAAAAAGACAACAATATTTGGTGTCTTACTTACACTAATACAAATGAAAAACATGAAAAACCGATTGTGTCAACAGTATTTGCTTTGTTATGCTTACATTAGTATAAAACACCGATTTTGTTGTCAACTTTTGACGTTTTCATGGATATATGAATATTCACACCAAACACGAATTTTGATTATAAATAAACTGATGCGTACTCAAATTATAGCTTAGAAATAACTAAAAACACTAAACTATCACATTTATTTAGATAAGCGTTATCTACTACATAAATATAATACAACATAAACTTGTCCTGTGTTTGGTTGAAATAATCGTCAATATTCGCTATACAAAAACAATTTTGTATTACACACGCGACATAATTGTAATTCGTCTTGTTTCAAACAGAATTAAAATATTTATTAAATCATTCTTTTTTAATTTTAATAAAACGAAATAAGGAAACCTTGTTTTAATAAAAACAAAGAATTCAATGCTTCTAGTTTTATATATAAGAATTAAAAATTATTTACAGCAAAGAAGTAAAACTTTCTTTAATGTGATAATAAAAATTTTTTATATTAATTTTCTATCTAAGTTCTGTCTAAAAAGAAAAAATTTTTCTAAAAAATTTTTTTATAATATAATTATTCTTTTTATTTTAACGGGATTAATTTCGAGGATTAAGAGATAAGCCTGAAAGTATTCAGGAACTTTACACCAGAATCAATTTTCTAACCATAAAAACTTATAACCTGCAGTCAAAAATAGCGGATCAGTTCCACTATTTAGAATACGGCAGTATAAGAGAATTTGTGGAAAAGAAAGTAGAGTCAAGGTTGAAACAAAGGAGATTGAATGTAAAAAGCAAAATCAGAAACCTCCAACTAAAACCAATTAAATCAAACACCACTGAGGTTCCTCTTATAAAACATAAGTTTCATAAGAGAACCATAAATCTAACAGAAATTGTTTTTAATGCCAAAGAGATATGCCTACTTGATAAAGGATTAAAACATAATTTAACCCCTAAAAGTGACATACGGCAATAAAACAGATCTCTATTTAGTTTGGAAAGTTCGTTACAGTGTGCCGCGCTCAAAAAGGACACTATTCTACAAGATAGTATGAGATATCAAATTATGGATGGGTAAAACTGATTAGTAAAACTGATGTGATGCACTGTAACCGTTCGAGCTCGGAGGTGAAGGTTACTTCCTGTCTGGCAAAGAAGATTAAAGAACATGGGGCGATCGTCACTAAGTCAGATAAAGGAAACAGATAACGCGACGGTAATCGTGGATGCAGAGTTATACAACAGCAAAGTGTTGGACTACATTAAAGATAATGATATAATTAGACTTAATTGTGACCCAACTGATAAATTTTGCAGTAGTGTCAACAAATGCATAAATAAATGTACAGCTTTTCTTAGTAAACAAGAAATGAGGTACATGAAAATGATCAAACCGCCCAAAAATCAAAGGACTTCCTAAGGTTCATAAATCGGATATGCCTATTAGACCGGTGATAAAGTTCACATCCGCTCCCACGTACAGGATAGCGAAACGCGTTAATCAGTATCTAATGAGTAAAGTTAAACTGGAAAACAACGTTTCGTTGATGAACAACATAGAACTTGTAAACAGAATAGAATCAGTTAAAATTCCTCACGGTGCCAGACTGGCCTCTACACTGTTTAGAGGAACCAATCGGCAATTAAAACAATTTCACGACTATTTTAACAATATACATATAACAACATCAAGTTCACTTTGGAAACTGAAGAAAACAAGTGTATTAATTTCCTGGATCTAACGATTCGGAATGAAAATTATGAACACAAGTTTAAAATCTTTAGAAAACCAACACAAACGGACCACACAATCCATAACGACTCACATCATCCACAACAACATAAGATTGCGGCATACCTGCACATGATCAACAGACTGAATACAATACCAATGAACCAAGAAGACTACATAGAGGAACTGAATACTATTAAATAGATCGCTAGGGCCAACTGGTTTCAACCGGCAAGGATGGACCTATTGAACAGAAAACATAATAACAAGAAACTTAACGAACAGTATACTTCCCTGATAGCCAAAGACGACAAAGACATCAAATACGTTACATTTGACTACGACAGAAATACAGCGAACATCATCAGGAAAGTACTGAAAAATCATGGTATACAGGCAGCATTTAAAACTAGCAACAAAATAGGACAAAGACTAAACCACCAAGAGTGTCTTCTCAAGATACGGGAGTTTATAGACTATCATGTGACGACTGTAATGGGTTCTATATAGGCCAAACCGGTAAATCTTTCGCAACTCGGTTTAACCAACATGTGAAAGAAATCGGCAAACCCAAAATAGACTCAAATTACTGTAAATAATTTAGAAGCATTGAATTCTTTGTTTTTATTAAAACAAGGTTTCCTTATTTCGTTTTATTAAAATTAAAAAAGAATAATTTATATTGTGATAAAAGTATACAAATACAGTGACAGAATGGTATTCTCACGCAACAATAAATTAAAATATTTACATAATAATTTAAATATGTCAATCTTTTATTTAAATATTTTAATTGAGACAAGACGAATTACAAATGTCGCGAGGTTTATCAATTTTATACAAATGAATAAAAAGTAATATGTTGACGTTTCTACATAACCTCAAAATTAATCATATGAATCTTTTATTTGAAGTGCTCTCATCTAGCTAGTGATATACAATAATTTTGGTATTTTATTTTTTTCCTTATTTTGAATATTTTATTTTATTATTAAATAAAATATTCAAAATAATGGAAAAAACATAACAAACAGAAGAAATTAAATTTCAACAGTATTGGAAATTATTATATCACTAGGTAAGATAGCACTTCATAAAAAACTTTCATATAAATAATTTTGAGGTTATGTAGAAACGTCAACATACCACTTTTTATTCATTGTGCAGGGTTGAGTTTGTAAGTTTTTGTTTACATTTTATCACCAAAAAATTCAACAAATATGATATTAAAGTGTAATATAGCACCACAAAATGAGATCACGAGCAAAAAATAAAAATGTATACAGATACATGGCATTTTCCAGAGATGGCGCGCATAAACTCTCCATTCTTTTTTCGCACGAAATTAATGTATCAAACAATTATTTTCGTGCGGAATTTTGACAGATCTGATTATAAAAATAAAAATTACTTGTTTTATGATAGAAAATCATAAAACAAGTAATCACGGCAATCAAATGCCGTCTCATTTGTATTCGTAAAGTGTTTCTTGCAGTGTTTTGTTATGAATGTAAATTTAATTAACATTTTTTACGATAGATGTGTCATTTATATTCTTAAAGTTTTCTTGCTATGTTTATTGTGTATTCTTAAAAATCACAATTATTAGTTTAATATTTTTTTTCCTTTATCTCCAATTTAGGAGCATAGGGCGTCCACTATTCTGAACCAACATACTCTATTTGGGGCTATTGCTTTTATTTCCGCCCATGATTTTCCCAGGTGTTTTGCCTCTGCCAGCATCGTTCTCTTCCATGTCATTGCTGGCCTTCCAACCTTTCTTTTTCCTTGTGATTTCCAGTCTAATGACATCCTCGTTATATCACTTGATGCCTTTCTCAGTGTGTGGCCAATCTATCTCCATTTTCGTCGCTGTATTTCGGTCTCAATGTCTGACTGACATGTTGTTCTGTGCAGATTGATGTTACTAATCGTGTTAGGCCAGAAGCACTTAAGTATTCGTCGAAGGCATTTGTTTACGAATACCTGTAGCTTACGAATACCTGTATGATTTTTCCTGTATGCTTCCATGTCTCACACCCATACAGTAGTACCGATTTCACACATGAGTTGAACATTCGTATCTTGGTCTTGCGCGACAGGACAGAAGTATTCCAGACTTTGTGTAACATGTTGAATGTATATCTGGCTTTATTTATACGTTTATGTATGTCTTCTTCTGTTCCACGTGTTTTCTTTACTGTGCAACCAAGGTATACGAATTCATTTACATCTTCAATTTGTATATTGTTGATGTGCATCGGTGTGGTTATATTTGTGTTGAGTCTCATTGTCTTGGTTTTCTTGATATTAATCTTGAGGCCAACTTCGTTAGCTAGATCTGATAGCTGTTGCACTTTCTGCTGCATGTCGGAGTGTTTGTGTGTGAGCAAGCATATGTCGTCTGCATAGTCTAAATCATTGAGTTTTCCAGTTAACCCTCATTGAATGCCATTAGGGGACTTGTTATCTAGTTTCCGCATTACACGGTCTAATACGATTAGAAACAGCATTAGTGAGAGTATGCAACCTTCCCTTACTCCTCGAGTGTTGTAGTATGTCTCACTTCGTTTGCCTTTGTAATGAATTCGGTTCCGAGCATCCCGATACATTTCTTGTATGAGTTCAAATTATTTCTTTGGGATGCCCATTTCACAAAGTGTCTGCCATATTGCACTCCTGTTTATCGTATCGAATGCGCGTTCGAAATCGACGAAGAGCATATACAATGGTGAATTTCATTCATTGGATTGTTCAATGATGATACAGTGTTGATGTGATCAGTGCAACTTCTTCCTGGTCTAAATCCAGCTTGTTCGTTTCTTAATTTTGCATTGATCGTAGGTGAGATTCTGTCAAGGATGATCATTGCGAGTTCCTTTATTGTTGTGTTGAGGAGGGAGATACCTCGCCAGTTCCTGCATTCTCTTAGGTCACCTTTATTGGGTATCGTAATTATCAAGTCTTCTTTCCATTTCAGTGGAATTCTCCTAGAATTCCAGACTTGTTGGATTATTGGTGTTAATATGCTTGCAGTTGTAGATGAATCTCCTTTTAATATTTTGGTGGTTATATTGTCTGTTCCAGCGGCCTTATTGCTCTTCAGTCTACTAATGACATCTTTAACTTCCCGTTCCGTTGGTGGATGGGTGTTGCTAGTTTCGTTATTAATGTCAATTGATGACTAGAGATTTTCGGGGTCGGCGACGACGTCTTCTTCGAAATATTCCTTCCATCTCTTTAACTGCGCTTCATCTGTTGTTAGTACTTGACCATTAGCGTCCCTTATAGGTGGTATATTTGTAATTTTGGCAGTGACCTTTCTTACACACTGGTGTAGTGCTCGCATATTTTGGATTGCTGCTGCCTCTTCAGCAGCTTTGAGAATGCTTTCTGTATATTTTCTTTGATCATTCCTTGCCATCTGTTTTAATTGACGCGCTGTTTCCTCGTATCTACGTTTCACCTCTTCCGTGTTATGTTGGCAAATTTGCAACTTAAATTGACGGTGTTCCTCAACTTTCTGCCATGTATCATCACTGATCCAAGGTTTCCGATTGTATTCTCTGTAGCCGAGTACGACCGTGGCAGTCTTGATGTAGGCTTCTTCTGTTTGGTTCCATCTTTCTTCTATACGGGTGGCTTCAGACTGGAGATTGTGTTGGCGCATTTCTATTTGTGTTAAATTTCGTCCTATTTGTCTTTGACTGTTTCACAGCTGCTGGCTTGATTTTGAATTGTGCTATTACCAGTTGATGATCGTTGTGTACATCCGCGCCCCTCATTGTTCTTACATCTTGTAGTGATTTGAGGAATTTCTTATTGACCATCACGTGATCTATCTGATTTTTATTCTGCCATCCGGTGATGTCCATGTGTATTTATGTATATTTTTGTGTGGAAAACTACTGCCGTCTATGAACAGTGCCGCTTGTGATACAGAAGTCGACAAGTCTTTCTCCATTGTTATTTCGCACAGAGTCCAATGCTTTTCTTCCCATGATAGTGGTTAGGTTGATGTTGTCTGTACCAATTGTTGCCTTGATGTTTCTGTAGGAGATCTGATGTTCCAGTTTCCGATTCGTGACCCCGTGTACGATAGCTAAGGGTCGATATTTGTGTTGGTGTCTGGTTTGTGTTGTTATTTGTAATAGTATTCGTTTCTGTAATCATTTTGGTTTCAGATTAATGAATGATTGGGCCATTGAATCCTAGCCAGTTTTCATGGCTGCTGGATAAGGTATACTGGCATACCGGGGGGAGGTTCTCATTATTTTTCATGTTTTGTACTTTTCTTCTTAGATGTTCCCAAGCGGTTAACCAAAATGTGTACTAACCTCGCACATGATTGCTTGACGTTGTTCATAAATGGTGTAACGTCTCTTCTGTCTCCTCTACTCACCCCTTATTTTATTTTTATTTTTTAACTTCCGAGTAATTTTAACGCAGACAACACAATTCCAATTACCTTCAATTTTGATAGTAGATTATCATGCGGTTGACGCTATTAAATGAATTCCTTCGAAACGTTTACTAACCAGTGGAAATTGATCTATATAGGGCTTTCAGTATGAAGTTGAATCTTTGATTTTTCGCAATTCAACATTTTAGTGGTAGAGTTATGATTCTAGACTGATTTCTAAATATTCGTTTTATTAATGCCTAACTAGCTGCGTTTAGTCCGAGCGGACATTAAAATTTAATCTTTCCTAGAATAGGTAGTAGCTCAATTATGGTTTCTTGTAGTTTATATTCCAATATTGATTGGACTTGTGTAACCTTATTGTATAGCTTAATGTGTAGTTTTATTCATAATATGGCCTACAACTAAGTAGGTAAGTTTATTTCTGACTTAGCGAATACGCATTTACTTGCGTTGTTAATTATTCCACGGTCCTACAGTCTTTAAAAAACATTTTCTCCATATCTCGAGAAGTGATTAAAAAATTATAAATGCAGCAGGTCTTAAACTAAACCCCATCTAAGAAAGCT